>MU400028.1:0-50990 GCA_022578945.1 Hypoxylon fuscum
AATTTTTTTAAATTATTTAATAAATTATAAAATAATTAAAATTAAATTTTATATTAATTTTATTTAATATTTTATTTTATTATTAATGATTTTTTAATTTAATTTTAAATTTAATTTATTTAATAATTTTAAAATTAATTTATATAATTTTTAAATATAATATTTAATTTATAAATATTAAATCCGAGCTTATAATTTATTAAAATATACGATATATAAATTAATATTATATATATTAATCTACTTATTCTATTTATATAAATGATGGGGGAAGTCTTGTTTATATATACTTTCCTGCCAAGAAGCCATGTATTATACCTGACAGCAGTCCCTTAACCACTCATTTCAACATAAAGATCTCGCAGTACGCTTATCTCAGCGTACGCGGGATCCGCAGAAGCAGTAATAGGAGCACTCGGTTGAAAGCTCCAAGATATACGAAAGTAACTCATCGGGCAGATCGTTCAAGTATTTGAAGGTATCGATGGGCGGCGGGTTGTCTAGGATCTGGGGGGGCTCTACAAGCTGCAGCATACCAGAATCGGATGAACCGAGGAGCAATTGGCGTTGGCGGGTCATGGTGTGATTATGGTATGGCGATGATACTAGTTGAAATATATTGTGAGCGTAAGTTGAAGAGATTTGCAGGGTTGAGTGACTAATAGAGAGGGAAATATCGGGAGGAGCCGCTGTCAAACTAGAGTGGGCATCGAGGTTGAGTGAACGGTGATAGGAAATGTAGTGCTCGTGTTGTTCATGCTTTTTCTAGGATGAAAATACGAACAATACGTTTGATGTAAGGCTTGATGAAAGGAAAATAAGGACTTACATTCACTTGTCAAAACAAAATCAATTTGGGCCTGTCGGATGGCTTGCCGTAAGGAGACAAGAGTTGACGACAGCCGACCAGAACCGATGTGACTGAATTGTTGATTAATCACGCCGGTGGTTGGAGGAGAGAAAAAAACCGCAATCAATGTTAGATTATGTGAATCTGAATTTCCTGGAACGGACGGAGGAACGCGTCTAATGACTGCTTGAATGTTGTATTGGGTAAGTTGGAAACTACAAATTTTAGGTTGAGTGGATTGATCTTAGTCCAGGTCTAAACACGTGTAACTACATACGTACCTGAGGTAGATACGTAGCATTTTTTCCAGCATCTTCAATCTTAATGGATGTATTTTGTGGCCGTACCTTCCAGTTTTGAGAACTTCTTGACAACGGTTGGTACGAAGTCTTTTTCAATTCGAAGCACGTTTTGTACCTACCTAAGGTATCAAATCAGTACTTGCTAACCCCATGATCTATTGAGCTGGTACGCATTCGTTACTATTTACTTAGACTTCTTGTTGGAATATATTAGACTATAAGGCTCATAGTAACGTCGCAGATTAGATACTTTACAAAGATACGTTGTAATATCTTGAAATTATCTAGAACTATATACGGGGAGCAAACCTAGATGATTAGGCGGTTTGGACGTTTGTGCTTAACCTAATGATCATTAGCTACCTCATCACAACGTAATTGTATATTTTGCCATATTGCCGGTGCCTGGCAAACAGTAGTATATCTCGTCAAACAGAGAGGAAGCTCGGGATCTATAAGTTGACCCAGGGAGGCAATCATAGTTCGTATCTGATATGGTATACATGAGGTAGTTTGATCGGAAATACTGCAGTTGACGAGCCTGGCTACTGGATCTATCTAGTTATCGCGTAGTCATCTTTATAAACTGGTACTATGGATTAAATATATATATGCAACAGTACGCTCGTATATACAATAACTGGGCTGTGCTTTGCCGGTACATAGGGCTATCTTGTTGATCGGCCCCGTTTCTCTGTCGATCACCCGGGGTCCGTTAGAAGTCCTGCCACGGCGCCGATCTTGATGGCTCAGCCGCATCATCAACGAATCAGCTTTGGTTGGATCTTACACATAGGCTCATCTAATAAGATAGTTATCGCGTCTATTCGACGATTATACGACCGATCCTTGCATCTCACCCATCAGCCCCGTGCGGCTGTAATGTCCAAAGTCTGCTTCGACGTCACCTATGGCGTAGCAACTTTTTTCTTAATACGATCTAGATCACCATGGCTATCTATAGGACCGCGATTAGTTAGGATACGATACACATGGTCGTAATGGACATTTTCGTATTCGCGATATTCACGGGGTTTGGATATAAAGACGATAGCTCGTCATGATTTTTAGCGCCAGATGGGAAACATACCTACCAAGAGATACAATCGCATATTTACGATGATGGGGAACACAACTTCATCGCATTCCTTGTGGCTCGCTAGCCTTGTGGTCTTCGTCACGGCCATCACACCCTTAACAAGCGCAGTGACGACCACAGCAAGCACACCCATCAGTCTATCCAGCGGAACTAATCCGAAGCCTAGTAACGGCTTAAGCTCAAAGCGCATCGTCCAATACTGCGGAACACTCTACGAACCGACCTCACTTAACCACGTCCAAATCTCGGAAACAGTTAACGCCTCCCGGCCGATCTACGTTACCAATGTTCTCTACGGGACGTGGAGCATGCAGGCCAATAAAACAATGACCATCTCTGTCAACAACACCAACGTCAACCCTGGCCTCCCGGGTCACGCTTGGGCATTCCTCGAGATGGGTAAGGTTCAGAGGGCCGGGGTCGCCGTTTCCATGGCCATGCGTGGCGGCTTCACCTACTTCAACAGCGACTCGACCTTCGACTCCTACTACGCCGCCCTACACTATACCCTCCGAAAGTATAAGTTCGACGGCATCGACCTAGATATCGAGGACTACGGCGAGCAGAGACCGAATCCGATCACGCTAGAGCCCGTTGTCCGCCTAATCCAGCGCCTGCGCAAAGACTTCGGCCCCGACTTCGTCATCACGCTGGCGCCCGTCTCGACTGCGCTGTCGGGCGGCAGCAACATGAGCAAGTTCAGCTACGCAGAGCTCGAGAAGCGGTGCGGCAAGGACATCGACTGGTACAATGTGCAGTTTTACTACTTGCCCAACGAGCTCGAGTCCACGGACACCGTCGACGCCGTGATGAACCACGGCTGGAAGCCCGAGCGCATCGTCATCGGCATGGTCACCGAGCCCGATTTCGGCGACGACGTGTTCGTGGAGTTGCCCAAGGTCGCCAAGACTCTGCATACCCTTGTGGATAAGTACCCGACACTCAGGGGCATCGATGGGTTCGACTACTACGACCAAAAGCCGGGCGGATACCCGGCGCCTTGGGAGTGGCCTCGATGGGCGGCCCGGCAGATTGGAGCTGCTAACAGCACCGTCAGCACCTCGCCTACTTCCGTGCGCGAAATTTGAGCTTTAGAGCTTAAGTTATAGTAGACATCATGTCAATGTATATTCTGCAGATATAGAAAAGCTGGGGGTTTTCTTTCCCAGGATGCCATGGGGGACCCGCCTGCCAGGGATATAGTGTGTGGGACTCCGTTAAATTACTATTTATCTCCGTTCGAATAAGTTTTCCGATTTTGAAGCTCGTGATAATGATTTCCGTAAGGGCGAAACACCAAGTTCGGTCCGTCATGAATGCTTATAAATACGTCGTAAAGCTGGAACTCGCTCTCTCTCCACCGTCCGTTAGTATTTCCGCTTGCCCCTGACCCTGCCTTTCCAGCTGTACCATAATGTTCGAGGAATCTCGCGTGGTATGCAGGTATTGAAGTAAAGGAAGTTATTTCCACAATCCAGATAGCTTATATATTGAAGCAAGGGAAGAGGATGGCAGCGCTTAAAATGCGGCACATCGTCATAAACATGTACGTTGGATATGCTCTCTTTGAAGGCGAGTGGAATTACCTAGGTATCGTATGGTATTTGTACTACATGGACATTTTGGCATGGCACTGCACAACTAAATACACACTTAGTAGCGTATTTATATCCTACATTTGGTGCTGGACTAGAATACATGTAGGTACATACGAGTACCTACATACATCCATACAAGCACGTAAACAGCCCAATGAAAACTTCATACCTATTTTCCAGGTAGGTACCTACATGTAGTAAGGCGGTGTCCTGGTTACACTGGATAGCATGTGCCACTACACACGCCTCCCTTGTTTCCTAATTTTTCTTAATGCCTAGGTATGCTTTCTTTGAGAATGTCCAGTTCCTGCTCTCCTAACACTTTCCCTCCGATCGCACAGCCTGCCTTTTTCATCATGTCGGATACCACAGTCCTCCCCAGCTCCTTACGGTTGGCCGATTCATCCTATAGCTCACCGTACTCGCGTGCCGGAGCTCCAAGCCCGCACCCCAATACAGACCCCTATGCTCCCCTCCGCGCTAGCGCGCTCGCAACACTGGAGGCCATGGGTTTCGAGCCGAAAACTATGGTTGAACATGGTGTCCTATGGGCCGAGCATCAGGATCCCTACGGTCATGTCATGCACACACAATTCATGCACTTTCTAGGCGCTTGCTTCTATCGCATTATGGAGGGCTACGACGAGTACCTCAGCAAGGAGGAATGTGATGGCATGGTCCAAGCAAAGACCATCATTCCTGCAGTCCGGAAGTATGAGTTGAGTATCCGGAGGCAGGTCAAGTATCCTGAAGCGGTGGGTAGTTTCTTCATAGACCGTGATATCACCCGCACTATTCATTCCTAGGTTGCTAACCGACACTACAGGTCATCGCGGCCTACCGCCAAGACTACATAGAACCGACGAGAAACAATGGTACGACTGTCCTCTTCTCCCTGAAGCAACAAGCCATAGTTGCCGAGGTCAAGGGTTCGACGACGTACATGGATGTCAAGACCGCCCGCCCAGTCGACATTCGCACGCTTGGCGGCGGATGGCCCCGACTATATGAAGCATTCACTCAGAAGTCGGAACGTTCGAAGGCACTGAAAGAGAAGTGGGAGAAGGAGCATCCGAAACCTGCAAGGCATGGAGAATCAAAGATGTGAGGAGGGAATGGAGTTGATGTGAAAGAGAAACATTTCCCTCTGTCAAGTCCCGATCGAACCGTTGTTTACACTGAGATAACGAAACGAAGTGTTAAGAAAATGTACCTACTAAGCCATGTATGTTCTTTACCTAAACTGATCTTCCCTGGTTTAAACAGCCCATTTTAAAATACGACGCTACAAGGAGAGTATTATCTCTATCAACTTATAAAAATAACCTCAAGTAACTTTACACGCTTAGCATTAAAAAGATATACCTATCCACTCAAATAATAAAACATCTTAAAAGGACTTTCTGATTTTTAGATATTTTCTTCTTTTTATCTCTATCAATGTTGTTATGGATTAAAGGGATCCATCGTCGAACCCTATTCCGATACAAGGTCCGCCATTTGAAGCTTTGGACGGAATTTCAGGGGCAGTTATGTGGCCCGTGCGTGAATATAGGGGGGCAGAACGCCCCCAATTAATCTAACAGGAACAATTTAATACTTTAAGAAAATGCATGCAATACCACCTATTCATATGGGCTTATGACCGGAGATCGTTCGTGGAGGTGAATAAGTGAGGTGCTGAGGTACATAAATAGGTACTGACTATTTCCCAGCTTCTACTCGGTGTGGTCAAAAGTCGTGTTGATATTGATGTAGCTTCTCACGAGTTTGACAAAGCCTTTTCTATAGATGTACTGTAAATAATTAGCACAGATTGCTTGTTCTATTTAGAGTGATCGAGACTAGCTAGAGAGTATTCTCAGTTGTGTCGAAGATGTTGAAGCTCTCGCTATGAAAAATGATCTGGATGTGAAGGCCCGTCTACTACGCCGCAAAAGAAAATATGCTTTCAATGTATCCAAAAGTCCAAGCCAAGTCAAGAACAACCAGGCCCTCATCCGCTTAATTACAAGCAATAGACATATTATTTACAAACAGTAGTCTGTATGATTGGGGTTAGTCTTCTAGTGCAGGTAGTAGAGCGATCAACCTAATAAGGGGTCTTATAGACTCGGGTAACCTCGGCCACCCACTAGGATATCAGGCAGGGCGGAGGTAGCTTCACTCTAAGTTTAGAATTTCTAACGATTGTGTCAAATTCGGATGTCAATTGCCAAATCAATTAGAATTGGGTTTGTTGGGAATGTTAAGGAAACATCTGTATCAGCCCGTGACATGCTACAGCCATATAAATTGTAGCATTCGCCGATAGCCGGAACCATATGACGACACTAGATCCTTCAGCGTAAATACTGTATCAGTGCGACGTCCATGTGGCTCATGTTAGCTGCATAGGTAGGGTACGTTATTGGACATTGTTACGACGAGGGGGCCAACATACAGCAGTACAAGTGTGAGATGAATTGGCTAACAGGGGTTAACAGTCGAAATTGGAACGTTTGTCCGAACGGTATTCCAATAGAAATATGGCACCGGCGTGTTGTATCCTAATGTTTCGGTTATGACATCATTGTTATCATATACATTTGAGTGCTAACATGATTTACACCTCTGAACAATTAGTTACGTTTCGAGAATTCCTTTACACTTTTCTAACTTGAAAGCTGTCCAAGTCAAGAACATTATTCAAGCGAAGCGATTCACCAACCCTACAAGTCATGCGCGCACTCCGCTACCACGGACCTCAAGACCTTCGATTGGAATATAATATTCACGAGCCTGAATGCCTTCCGCATCAAGTCAAAGTCCGGCCAGCGTTCTCTGGAATTTGTGGCTCAGACTTGCATGCGTACCAATCGCCAACAGTTATCCCTTTCAAAGACGTGCCCCACCCCGCAACAGGTGAGAAATGGCCTATCGTTTTTGGCCATGAATTCTCCGGCGACATTGTCGAGGTGGGATCGGGAGTGCAAAGTGGTCTCCAGGTAGGGGATAGAGTAGCTATCCAACCTACAATCTGCTGTTACAAATGCACTCCATGCAAAGAAGGGTCTATCAACTGTTGCGATATCTTTGGCTTTGTGGGTTTGACGGGCTTGGGTGGGGGATTGTCCGATTTTGTCTCCGTAGATGCTAAGTTTGCGTTTAAGCTCCCGGACAATGTCCCGACTGACATAGGAGGTAAGCATATGGACACTACGGCGAGAGCCTTGATCTAACTTCTGAAAGCGTTGGTCGAACCACTCGCGGTCGCGTGGCACGCTGTTGGACAGACAGGTATCAAGCCAGGGGACAGCGCGCTCGTCATGGGTGCCGGGCCAGTTGGTCTGGCAGTCATACAATGTCTCAAAGCTCGACAAGCGAAAAAGATCATCGTGGTAGAGATGGAAAATGGGCGGAAAAAGTTCGCAGCGCGATTTGGGGCCACTACAGTCATTGATCCGCAGGAGGAAGATGTAGTTGTTAAATGCAAGGAATTGTGCGATGGACAGGGGCCGGAATTCGCGCTGGACTGTGCAGGCGCTGCTGTTAGCATCAAGTCCGCGAGTTTGGCTATACGACATAAAGGACTGGCCGTAAATGTGGCGTTATGGGAAAATGAGGTCCCCTTCCACTTCAACTACTTGATGTTGGGCGAGAAGAGGTTTGCTACATGTAAGTTGCCTATCCTGATATACTTCGAGTACCTATTCGCTAACGCTAGTAGCGGTAAGTTATGCAACAACAGACTTTAAGAATGTCATCGAAGCACTGGGGAATGGATCGATAGATGCCAGGGGAATGGTTACTCGCAAGATCACGATGGATCGGGTGGTTGAGGATGGGTTTAATGCACTTATACACGAGAAGGACAAGCAAGTGAAAATTCTTGTAGACGTAAGGGCGTAGAGGCGTACGGCTTAAAGCTTGTATTCTGGAATCTCGATTTTACTACCACGTGTGTTGAGAAGTCTCTAAGAAGAAGAGATATAATAAAGTAGCTCATATTGCTCTAACATCTTGTGAAAGGGTGGAAAAAAACCAACATAAAAAGGGGGAGGGGCACGCATGGTAAATAGGTACCTAGGTACCTAGTTGATCACGTTCTCACGTAAGCATGGTGGGGTAGTCACGTTGGGGTCAATCACCACACAGGGCACCAAGTGGAACATAGACCTCCCTAGGAAAATCGATACCAGTCAATCAACTAGCATCTCTAGCTTCTAGCCCTTATAGCTCAGTGGTAGAGCGCGTCACTCGTATCACGTGATCTGCGAAATGACGAGGTCCATCGTTCAATCCGGTGTGGGGGCAGTAAAACTTTAATTTCAATTTTTGAAGGTTTGTTTAATTTTTGCCGATTTCCCATTTTACTTGTACCTCCTAAAGTGGACCATTCCAAGGAAACCGCTAACCCACCAAAACATAAAAATTGATTATATAATTATCAGTTAGCATTGTGGTTAGCATAGCAGTATGGTATGGTGATGGCCAGTATAGGAAGTATGCGCTATGCTCCCTATATTTATAGCGCACTTCAGTGCATAGTCTCGCGCTATGTCGTTATTTCTCCATGTTATGTAATCACTTCTCATATTATGTAATCCAGCTTTTAGCGCTAAGCTCCCCTATTTATAGCGTACCTCAGTGTGTAGTAAGATTATGTGTGGAGGGTGGGCGGTTTCAAGAGAAATGGCCAGCCATCGTACCAAGCATGTAACTTTCACACATTCTACAGTAGTCCTTTAGGAAGGAGGAGAAAACAAATCACCCTTGCTAAGAGTATACTGGAATCTACCCAATGTTCACGCCTTTACCAACAATTAGTTTTCAAGAATATAACTTCCAAGCCCATTGCGCTGGCCATCAGATGTCTGACATACAATTTAGCGCAATCTTTCAATACAGTTTTACTTTAAAAATGCAAATTATTACTGGTAGCCTAGTGCCATGGAAGGTGATAACTAAAATCATGACTCTTTAATAGTCAGCTACGATTGACGTGCCTTGAATAGAATTGAAAAATACCCTTTGGTAATGACTGAGGGAACTATGCGTATAGTCCAGCATCGTAATTCCTCCTAACATATTACCTTGATCCTCCACAGTCTAATTTGTGACGATTCAGTCGGTAAATGGGCAGGATAGGGAGGCGCACGGAAGAGATTGGTTAAAGAAATTGATAATAAATGGCTTTCTCAAACAGGAATGATGATATATATATTTGTAGCTCTATTGAGGACGGCTTCATTCGATTTTCCTCCCTTCAATGCCCATACATACCTATATACTGAGTTGTACCCGCCGGAGACGAACAGTAATACATATATGCAGTATTTTTTCCATCGAGTCTTCTATACATACTAATATTGTATGTAGTAGAGCAAAGAGAGGAGACTCTAGGTTTTAGTTCGGGATGACGGTTCTTGCCTGACAGTTATTCCACTGCACTACATTGCCATCCTGAAAATATTGCCAGAAGCAAGACTAGGTCAACTAGATACAATCCTTTTACCAGTAGTCAATTCATGATTATAGTCTACCTACTATAATGAGAGTACCTCGAAACCTCTCTAACGAGACCAGTACACTTCAATCATCATCATTATTGCTATTGTTGCCTTCAAATCAAGATCCTATAAGACCAAATCGTTACACGTGTGAACATAAGGTCTGCTTGGAAGGGCAGAGGACTTATCAAATCTTGAAAACTTAAGCTATTCACTACCTACGCAGTGGACTCCATGCTAACTCGCCTATTCTGCATTATAAAACCAGGGTCCAGATACTGCATGAACCCAATGCATTGTTAAGTCATGATCATCCAGTAACTAGAAGCGAGACACAAAAGAGGGGATTGCCAGAATCATATGCTCTACACAAATTCAAGGCAAGCCCCTCGTATTAGGCAAAGATAATCAATAAGAGTAATATTGTGGCAATCGCCATCATTCAGTCGTAATAGCTACCATGTACACATTCATCGGTAGCTACTGGCTTTGATACGATTTCCAACCGCCAAAGGGTACGTACTTGAGCCATGTACATATCCTAATCAGTGATTCGAATCATGCACACACGCTTACCTAGTTTCGGCGACATCCCTCCTTTTCTGAGAAGCATTTGATCTCATAACGGATCGCGCCTTCCTATACACCATACATTACCTCTACGTACCGATTTTTTGCTTGCTGATCCTTGCCTTCCAATCCTCACTTTTGTTTTCTATATAACACCGTCCGTCCCCTCGCGTTCAAACCCATCCCATCCCATCCAGACAACAATTTTCACTTTCGTACACCAACTTAAGTATCGCCTATCTGCCAATACTTCATAGACGATACTCTCATAAGGCTTTTTGTCTTCACAAGATTACCAATATTGTGTTATACTCCATAAGCCTACTATACAACTCTTTTGTTGTACTTCCTCCCACCTACACCTACCATCACCCTTCGATCTCATTACACTCCTTAACTCAACTCGTGCACAAGGCTTTTGGCCTTGTCCAACGTTAGTATTAAACCACAACTATAACTCTCATTAACTTATTTATTACATAAAAGACTAACAAAGCTACTTGTTAACAGTTCAAAAATGTCTTCCCAACCCACTGCCAATATGGCTCCTCCGTCTACTTTCACCATTCCCCATCATTCCAACCCTGTCCTTGAGGCTATTATCGACAAGTATTCTCCTCGTAGGGAAGACAATCAACAAACTCGTGAAGACAAGGCCCAAATTGTCGAAGCGGTTCTCAAATTGTGGAACGGTCGCGCGAAACCAACACAGATAGGGGAGAACTGGAAGATCCACGGCATGGATTGTACTTTGTACACCCATCAGCTCATAGGAGTCAACTTCATGGTGGAGCGTGAGAAGTCAAGCCAGGGACCGCAAGGTGGACTCGTCGCGGATACCATGGGCCTAGGAAAAACGGCTCAGGTCGTTGGGTGCATTGTTACCCGCAAGAATACGGAACGTGACGGGCGGATTATGAACTTGTGGGTTGTGCCGAGAGATGCCCATGAGCAGTTGGAGAAGAACATCAAGAAGTTCATTGCAGACAGACGACCGGAGACTCTCGTCAACATCAAGTGCCTTAAGGCGGGAATGTCTAAGCGTCAGAAAGATGAGGCATTGAAGCCTGACAACAAACGCATCAATATCATGTAAGTTATATATTTGAGCACATGGCTAAAACGGGACTAACATATTGCAGACTTGCCAGCTATGATGATGTTCGAATCGGCATTGAAAAGAAAATCCTCCATGAAGCTATCACAGAGAATCGTGATGTGGAATCTATCGACAAGCGTGACGAGGAGCGCTTTGGTGTGCTGCACCGAACGAAGTTCCTGCGTGTGATCTTGGACGAGGCTCATAACATCAAGAATCACAAATCCCAATGTAAGCCAAGAGCAACTGAGCTTAGGATTTTCACTAACGAACCTATAGCCGCCGTTGCTTGCTACTCCCTAGATTCGAAGTATCGTTGGGCTATGACGGGTACGCCTATTGTCAATGAGCTTGCCGGTAAGTATAGCGATCTTGTGTTTTCAGTATCATGCTAACTTCTCCAAGATGTCTTCTCGTACCTCCATTTCATTCAACATGATCAGGCCGACAGCTTTCATCAATTCAAGGAAAGCTTCCTTGTGCAGGTTAGTACGAAAGAACGAAGACCTGAGAGCGCATTCTTATATACGGTGTGACAGGGCGGTCTCGATAGTCTGAAAAAAGTTGTTGGAAGTGTGATGATCCGACGGTATGTTTGCATTCTTCTCATACCTATAGAAACAGTCATAAACTAACAATGAAATCATAGAACCCAGAGAGACACGCTCTGTGGCAATCCATTGCTTCCATTGCCACAGGCACATCGAGAGAAGCTCATTGTAGAGCTGAAGCCGGACGAGATGTTCTTTTATAAGTAAGGAGTTATTCGCCAGTTTGTTGTACGATATTGACTAACCGATGCGAAACAAGGAAAATGGAGAGAACGCTGCTAGACAGGATCGAGACTGAAGACAAACCAGACTACCAGAAGGCCCTAACTCGCATCGTCCGACTGCGACAATTGACCACCCACCCCTTCCTTCTCGAGCACATGAGGCAATTCCAAGAGGAGCGTGCAATTCTTTTCCACTTGTGGGACAATATGATACGCTCTTCCAAACAACGCAACAATGTTGATGACTTGGTCTACTACCTGTTCTCACAGTCCAAAGACAGCCGAGAATTTGCAGTCCCGCCTGTCGGTGATGCGCTAGGCCGAGAACCAGAACTTCCCTTTAGAGCGCATCTACTCGGACGATATGACCACGACGAGAAACTAAAGCAAGAGCCTCCCCCAATATTCGGAAATGCCATGGGTGTCAAGCCGGAGGAAATGGTCCAAATGGACGTAAGCGCCAAGATAGATGCCGTCCAGTCATTAATCGAGAAATGGCAACAACAAGCACCCGACGACAAGATCATTATTTTCACTCAGTACACCATGAGTGCCAAGATTGTCGGTCGCATCTTGCAACGACTGAAGCTCAAGTACTTGTACTATGTTGGGACCCTATCTCAAGTTGAGCGCAACCAAGCTGTCGATGCTTTCAAGGACGCAAAGCTTAACATCAAGGTGATGGTAAGTGTACGCTTGGCTATTCGTGTGTCGCAAGAATACTGACAGTTAAATCTAGATTGTCTCGATCAGGACCGGAAGCGTGGCATTGGATCTCATGGTGGCCAACCGAGTCATCATCCTCGAGCCGTGGTGGAACACCAGCCTCGAGGACCAAGCCTTCGGCCGTGTCTATCGCCACGGACAGACCAAAGAAACACACTTGGTTCGCATCATAGCCAAGGACACGATCGACTACAGAATCGTGACGCTGCAACAGCAGAAAATCGACATAATTGAACGAATGCTCGAAGAAGTTCCCGAGTTGGAAGTCGTTAGTGGAACGGATAATTCCCCTCTGGACGATGCAGCGGAAGTTGTTGGTGAGGATCTCGTTCAAGAGCTCCTGGGAATGAACCTCGTAAACAACAACGGTGATGTTGATGAAGTTGACGATGATGATGACGAGGTCTAATCATGGTTATCCCCATGAAGAGTCGTCATTGAATTGTGCTTCCTGCAAGTGTCCTGCCTGTCTCTGGTTTTTTCCTCTCGGTTACTTGTTACTGGTTCCCATTTTCCCCTTTCCCCTTTTCCCCATCCCCCTTTTCCCCACCCCCCCCCCCCCCCCCCCCCCCACTCCCCACCCCCCCCCCCCCCCCCCCCCGGTTTGTGTGTGGTCGGCCTGTGTGCTTGGTTTCCTGTGTGTGGGTTGCCTGTGCATGTTGTGGCTCTGTCGATGGCTCTGTGTGTTGCTCTGGTGGCCTTCTTACCGTGTACTTTATTCTATTGCTTGTCGGTTCTCATCTTTAGTCGTGCACTGTAACAGTGCCGGCATGATTTCACTATTCATTAGTGAAGTTCAAGGGATCACATTCAACTGAAAACGGAGTAGCCGTCCAGTAATAAAATTCCCCTTTCCCCCGTCCTTTGGTTCACTGCATTGATGTCCAACTTAATTGTACGTCCCGAACCTTTCTGTCGTAAACACCTAGTAGAACAGCACCATAGATAAGGATTTTCAACATTCCAAAGAACCTGGATGGAGTGTTTAAGGCATTTGCTCTTCTCGCACAGTGTCATTAAAATGGAAAATAGGTACAATCTTATCCTGACCTAGAGACATTGTAAAACACTACTTCCGGAAACTCTGTAGATGGCCTATCCAAAATAGATGAATCACGGCCTAACAGTGTAAAATCAAAGAAGGCTCTAACATAGGAATTTAGGATCCTAACTTGCTCACGTCCGTTGATGGGCCCAGCCCCAGGGTCCGCGTCACTCTCGAGCGTTTTCCAGAAGGTGTCGTCGCAGAAGTCATGGTGTGTTGTCCCATTGACGAGCATCTTTCGCTGGTATCCCGTCTGCCACAGCGGAAACGTGGCCCACGAATAATCGCCTCCGAAATCGCCCCCATGGTCCTCGTTCCCTAGTAAGAACACGGGTTTCTGAATATCAGCCGCGCTGTTATTCAAAGCTGGGTCTCCAAAAAGGGTACCATCCAGATTCAACCCAGAGACTAGACGACTATGTTTCTGTACCGACCCAAGTGCTGCTGCACCGCCTAGGGAGTAGCCAAGGGCACCGAGGTGAGCAGTGCTGAATGGCAATTTAAACTCGCGCACTAACTCGGAGAGGTGGTGATCTAGGAACGCTGCGTTATCTCCGAGTCGCATTTCGTATATGGCAATGATGAGTTCAATTGAGCTGTAGTCGATGACGACCCCCTCAACACCCGTGCCATTCGGATACCGGATGAAGGGCTGCTCAAATGGGTGGTCCAATCCAATCACAGCATAACCGTATGATGCTAGCTCCGAGAGCAAGATCGTGTTGCCTTCGACCGGCGGGCCACCAGCCCCAGGTCCGAATAGAATGATCGGATGAGGTGACCCTTCCAAGTCTACGAACGGAGCATCTTTCTGCACGGTTGAAGTAAGGGATGCCAAGGTTCCAGGTGTGTAGTTCCAGGAGCTCTCAAAGACAGCCGCCGTCTCGGAGTTAAGATAGGGCTCCGGCGCACCCTCGGGCTTTTGAAGCGTAGGATAAAAGACGGTGGCCAGAAATGCCGTGCTCACATTGTTTGGCGCTACAGGATCGTGGTTGTTGACATGCTCGATAGTGTACTTGCGGACACCGACCTGGTACGGACCTGTTGGGGGTGGGATGGCAACAGCGTCCACAATGATAGATGCGCCAAGGATTGCCAGTGCCGCTACGACGATAAAGCTGGAAGAGTTGGGCATTATATAATTACACTACCAAATGGCAATGCAATTGTGATAGTTGGATGATTCTAGCTCTTCTGAAACGGCAAACATGATAAATATTGCCCAGCGTTGAAAAGGCATCATATATGCCAACTCGGAGTTAAATTACCAGATTACCTCGTCACAGTCTACTTCGTCACAGTCCTATCTTGTCAGATTCGCAAATTGGGAACATTTCTGGAAGTTTGAATTCCTTCTTGTGTAACGATGTGAGACTACAGCATCATTTCAGCCAGCCTCTGTATCCTGCCGTGATAGATGCTGCAGCCTGCCGCAGTGGGGGTCAGTTCTCATGAGGCGTAAGCCATGATATGCAACTAACTGAAAATATTACAGAAATCCTCGACGCCATCGCGCCAACCATGGTAAGATAAACGATGACGCTGTAGACTATAGAAGGAGGAAGATTGCTGTTGGCACTCCGGTGGTGTGACTCATTGTGAAACATACGTCATTTCAGACCTCTTGGGTTTTTTCTGTGCTGTCCAAAACATCCAATTTTCATCGTCGCGTCTTAATTGCAGATGCCTGGTTGTAAAGGTAACCCTTATATCAGAAGCCGACTTTGCACTCATTACGTAAGATCACCGAAAACCCTCTCCGCTGAGCAAGCACTACAGAAATGGCACAATATACATTACTCGATGAGACCTCAAGGAGCGTTCCAGAAAGTTGGTTCGAAGAACACCTCAGCCGTCCTGATTTCGAACATGAATCTCTCAAATCTTTTTTCCATTCCGAAGTCACACAACTCAAATCCTACCACCGCGGCGAAGCCTCAGCTGACGAGGCAGCCTATGCTTTGACCCGGCCCATCACCAATTCTTCGATCCCTCCACTGGGCGGCTACTCAGACCATTCCATAGCGCTCTCTCACCTTTGGGAGTTGCTCATCGATGCGCTCATAGAATGGCCACCCGGCCAGACACCTTCCCTCATCGCTCTTCTTCTAGCGGTCAAAAAGGCCCCGGGCCACATTCACGCTGGGGAGGCTACAGATGACGAAGAGAAGCCCTTCTCATGGAGCACCTTTCCTTACTTTCACAGGGTTTGGTCCGATAACCACTGGATGTCGCCTGGACAGATCACCCGGCGGTGTCCTGACACTGCTGCCCGGCAACGTGCGCGTAACATATACATCAAGCAACAAGACGTTGAGGCACAACTAGTCGCGGCGCAGCTCTTCGCAGAACGGACGCGTGCCCTTCGATATCTAGTTAAAACACTCGAGCGGGAACCCCAACCCGACGATCATTTAGATGCAGCGGACGATTGCCTAGCCGACAGTCAAATCAAATTTGACTTTCAGATCCCGGCCGCCGCTCAGTGGGTGAAGCACTGCGGACAAGACTTGTACGTCAGTCTGCTCAATTACGAGATGGAGGGTTGGGATAAACTACCATCGCCCGTGAGCTTTGACAAGCCTGTGGAGCGTTGGGAGTTCTGGGAGAAACGGCTATTTGCTATTTCGAGGGGTGGCTTAGATGAAACTACTAGGAAGGCGGCTGAGCTGGCGGTGGGTTATATGAAGGCAGTTACAGATACCTCGGGTGTGATGTAGGCAATATCTCTTTATTAAAACTACGGCTATAGCTACTAACGTTATAAATCATGATTGACATCATGTCGTAAAGTTAGCCTTTATCTTGATATACATCCGTTAGCCACCTGGCGTTATCTACACCGTATTATCGCGATCAAAAAATCGCTCAAGTCATATAAAATGCGCTACGCCAGTCTTCTCGTCGCTGCCATCGGAGCAAGTTTTGAATGGTGAGCCTGAATCGTCTCTATGCTATGTGGCCACCTAAGGGAATATAGTCTGAGTTGGGGATCCAGAGCTTAGCCAGCAGTGGAAACATATTCCAATGTTATATCCACAGACTCTACCAAGCTTGGCGTAGTGAGAATCCATCTTGAATGGATCCTTTCCGCATTCACAGCATGTGGGAGGGATGAAGGTTGGCTCCTTGCGTTTATCGTCCTGGGTCGGCTTGGATAGTCCCAGCTTGTCCTTCCAATCATCGGGAACTTCGCGGAAGATATCCGCAAAATAATTAGGTACCGTAGTGTAAACATTTAGAGATGTCATTTCCGGAATCGCCCAGTAAAAGGTGTCCGCGACAAAATCGAGAAATTTCTGCTTCAGCGGCTTGATCTCGCGTTCGTAGACGTATTTTACTCCTGATATGAAGCCCACCATCTGCTTCTCAGAGGGGATGGCCTGTTGACACCTGACTGCCTCCTCGCGGAGGAGCTTGGTAAGCCGGTTTTCGCACTCTCTTTTCATCAAGTCAAGCTCAAAATAATTAGCAGCTTCCCATATCTTAATACAGTCAACATATGCAGAGGCATCGCTGAGAAACGGTTCCGGTTCCAACTCTAGACAGATGTTAGCAGTTGAGTCACTGAGCAATATTTTAGACACGATTCTTCTTACTCCCGCTGTATAGATAAAAGAGGACATCTTTAATACATTGTGCGTGTGGATCATCGATTATCAACTCGCGGACCTTTCCTTCCTGCATTACCAATGAAGACTTAGTGACATTTACCGATTTGGTATGCAAAGTAGCCTTGTACTTGTGGTAAACAAAGGTGATTTTTCATTTGGACTTACGCGAAGATTACGATAGAACCAGAAAGATCGCATGCACAAGACCTTGTTGTGGACTTTAAACTCTTGGTTCTTGTAGTGGATAACAGTATCATACCCTTCGCCTGTTTTCAAGCGCCTGCAGAAGACTTGTGTAAGCAAGTTTTAATCATATCATAAGGGGGGCTACTCACTGGAGCTCCTTTTCGGGGTCTGGGATGTCTGGGTTCTCGTCAACCCATAGTCTCGACATGGCAGGCGGTAAAATAGGTTGATAGTGTTGATAGAAATCGTAGATGCGGTTGCTGGGGTATTATCCTTTACCTTTCCTCGTTGGATCGTAAAAGCCTTATTCGTAGTTCCTCTGCGACCTCTCACGGAGAGATTGACTAGTTCTACTATGTTGTTATTTTAAAGCAAGAGAGAAGATTACAGTAAAGGGAGGTAGACGGAGGAGATAGAGAAGGAACAGCACGTAGTCTTATACTCTCTTCTGTAGCCGGGTTTCTGATATATCGGTAGGCATCTACCACAACTTACTGGAGCGCAAGTCGTCGATATATCTAAACAATTCTACAGAGCTTCTAGAACGTGCCGGTGCCTGCATAGACACGAATGTTATTCTGCTATTTCGACATCGGTCTTCTACATCTATCCTGACTAGTAGAATTAGATAATCGGAAATTGCGATCTCAATAATATCCTATGACATGCATACTCGGCCGACGGCATTGGAGTCGACCTCTTTACTTGCCTATACGCGGTAACAGCGTTTATGGGGTTGATAAAGAAATGATATGTGCCATGAGACATAGGATACTTTTGGACGACCTCATTATTGGTGGCTTTGATGGCCTGGCGTCACTGATTCTCTTAAAGTAAACCACAAAAATCAAGAGATAACTTAAGATCTACAATCACAGAGTAAGAAATCCAAGAAAGACACACAACAGTCAGTAAATTCGGCGCCGACCAATCGCTCAAGGAGAAAGGTCCGGGAAGATTGCCAGGATGTCAATTCCGTGGACGAGCGAGACCAGGGGAGTAGCGCAATGCTGAGTAACAATGCAATGCAGCTATGTCTCATCGGAAGAGGAAGCGTTTAAGGAACAGGATCTAGAACCTGGTAGAGGCTTCAGCCGTCTGATCCTCCTATCTAGTGCAGTACATACCTACGTAGCATTCGGACCCCACTCATGATCCCGGACTGCCGATGTGTGGGATTCCGCTGCGAGAATATCCACTTCGTGCCGGTTGCCCGATCTGGCTAGTTCTGCGAGGTACGTACCTTGGTGATGGCTTCATGGGCAGATTCTCTCAGCAGAACCGGAAGCAGATTTGTGTATAAATAGGTAGCCATCGCGCTCGAAATGTTTTTTTAATTCACCACACACAGATTCCCGAGTCTCCAAGATCAGTATTACCATTGCAACCAATCTCAACATCACATCAACATCACTCAAACTCAATATCTCAAAAAGAAAAAAACCGAACTTATCAGCTCCATTACCCAATCCATCATGAGACCAACCAACGCCCTCTCAGCTAGCGCCCGCGTGGTCGTCACTACCCACAAGGAAGACGGCACATCCGTATTCCACTCGGACCGTACTCTCGAGCCCTTTTCACCCTTCGGGCCGGGCACCACTTCCTTCAACATCTTCGACGTGCGCTCTTCGGTACCCATCAACAACCAAGAGACGCTACAGGAACCTCAGCAGACGCTCCCCCGCGTGCCACCGGGAGGCACCAACTTTTGCGTGACGAACATGGCGCCGCAGCACAGCACGCCCATGCACCGCACCCTCAGCCTCGACTACTGCGCCGTGCTGTCGGGCGAGATCGTGCTCGAGCTGGACGGCGGCGAGGAGAAGACGTTCAAGGCCGGCGACTTCGTCGTGCAGCAGGGCGTCAACCACGCCTGGCACAACCGCACGGACAAGGTGTGCAAGATCGCCTTCGTCGGGATCGGGTCGGAGAAGATCAAGCTGGCGAGCGGGGAGGAGCTGGGGCAGACTGTGCTCCACAAGTAAGGTAGCCCGTGTATTGTTTATAGGTTAAGGTAGAGCCTTAATTCATATGACGCTGAGCGTCCCCAGATGCGACTTCATTCCGGTGTATTCTCGGATCCGTTCAAACGCGACCTGACCGCTACGCTTTTGCTCTGGTGTTGTTGCGAATTCCGTAGATTTAACGATCTTGATGGGCCAGAGTAAGAGATACGCCCCAATGCTGCGGCACCGTGGTGGGCCGGTCTGGTGATCGTGTAAACGTCCCAGGTGGTCAATGTCACCGAGGGACTGAGGCACGGTTGAAAGGATCTCGTCCGCAAGTAGATGTATTGTTCCAGTGAATCGCTCAATCAGCAGGCATAGACTTTCCCAAGTTAAACTATCTAGATTAGGAGACTGTATGGCGATTTTCAAGCAGTTCAAAACCTGGTGGTGAGCAATGATCCGTGCTGTGCGGTGGTAGTTCCATTCGTAGGCCATCCAAAGGTCTGCGTGGAGTTGGATGGTGGCAGTCAGGGGTTGCACGGAAGAGTCGAACTTCGGCAGATCGGATACCTTCAGTGTTTTGAAGGTCCATTCGGGTCTCTGCCGCCATCTAACCACTTCTTGGTCTAATTTCATTAACTCATGCACCATCTCAAGAACTTGGAATGCTGTCGAAGTGCCGGCAGCCAAAGCTTTCTGTAGATTTCTAGCTCGCTCACACGTCTGGCTAATCTGGAATGCATCCTTCTCCAATCGTACAGAAGGTGCATTTTCGTCTAGCTGATTAAACCAGTGTTCCGATTCATCGAGAGGTTTCAGGTTGAAAGCTAGTTGTTGCTTTTGCTAAACCTATTGTAAGTATAACATGACCTAATGGTAGATAGAGGGCGAACTCACCATCCTATGGTGTGCAAGCCTAAACAGACTCCACCCGCGAGGACTATGGATCTGATCTGAGCCGCGCAGTCTCAGTATCTGCGCCATGCCTTGAGCATGAGCTCCCCTCATTACAGGATCTTCGATAAAGAATGTCTAGAAACTCAGTATGCAGGATTAGTCGCTAGATGGCGCTTAGAGCATACCTCGAAGATGTCTAGCATAACCGCAGTCATAAGGTCGTAATCATCGGGCACCTTTCCTACTTCCGATAATGACTCCCCTAACGCCGAAAGTGACATCCCATAGCAATGAAAGGCTTTGCTAGATAATGCATCATTGCTCTGGGCCTTGGACAGATCGGCGTAAGCTGCAGCGCGGACAGCCCAGCGTAGCGCAAATCGGCCTTCCACGTTCACGTCTTGGAACAAGCATGGCAGGTGTTCAAGAAAGCCGGGTGACGATGTCTCATTGCACGGGCACATGACATATTTATCCATGAAGCGATTCACCGCCTCATCTTCGGGGGCAGGTCGTAGATGAGCCGGAGTTGTCTTCATCCATGGAAATGCTCTAGGTAGATCAAGGCTGGCAGCTTCTTCCTCTGTGAGATCCGAAGGATCGGCAAATGTAGTAGATGATAGGTTGTCAGTAGACCGACTGCGTCTAGACTTCCGCGAAGAACCAGTTGATGGCGTGGCTGCCGCCGCCGCATTGGCGTGTTCGATCACTTTTACCGTCTCATGGCGGAAGACAATGGTTGATTCGTCACGGTAGCCTTCACATATCTCATTCCGATTAATGCAGCGCTGGCAAGATGGCTTTCCTTCGTCGCACTTAACTCGTCGCTGGCGACACCTTAGGCATCCGCGGCTAAAACGTGACATCGTGATGCTTTGAGGTGTTTCTTAAACTTGCTTTGGCAAGTTGAGAGTCCGATAGTAAGCCCTTCCATGTGGCTGAATCTAAAACCCCCCCTTTCCAGAATAGGGGTTGAGGGGGTGGCTGTACCGCCAGTCACGTGTGGCTCACGATACTACATGACAACTGACAACCTAGGTAGAAGTGACTCACCGAAATGTCTAAACAAAAACACAAAAAATGAAATTTTCTAATTGAACAACCCACTGCTAGATTTGCGTGCTTGGTTGATTGAACACTCACCTGTTCATCCCATTGATATTTGTGCTCTTGAACGTTGCTGTTTATCCACTGAGGATGGTTGTCGCGATTTTTCGTTTGCCATCCCATGCCCATTGATATTGAATCGATACATTTTCAGTGAACAACCGGATTGCTGTATTCAATGGTCGTGGTCGTAGGTCGTTCGTCACTTGCTCAATCGTGGAAAGTTCTAGAGCAGTTCTCGATTCGATGCCAAGTGCAAAGGTCTGATGGTGAGAGACAAATGAGGAAGAAATGCAATAACTACAAAAGCTTCTCCGATTAATTGCATCGTCACATCGTCAGCGTTTAGAGTTTATCAATGCGACATATGACGCCAGTTAGTAAGATGCGATCGAACGGCTCGCCGATCTAAGGTCGCGTTCGGCGGCGACGGTGGGTTAGTGGTTGCGCCCTCCACCGCGTCCCTCCGCATTTACCCCAGACGGACGAGGGTGGATCGACAGCGTATGACGTGCCCATGAGCAAATGCTCGAACCTTCGAACGAATCGATCTCGACATTTCGCTATGGGATGTTCGTCTGGCTCGCATAGCGTCGTATGCCTGACATTGGACATGAAGTCATTTGTCACGAGATGTCAAATGGTGGATGGGGTGTTCGAGAACACCAGCACAACTGCATATATAGACAGCGAAGGTCCCCTTTTGCGGACATCAGTTGAATTATTACACACACATTCTAAAGAAAGCATCTCAATAATAAATAAGATAAACAACTAAGAAACATATTCAATCATGTCTAGCGACGGACACGGACTTCCCGACACCTCCATCATCGAGGCGCACGACATGATACACCATGCCGAGCAGGAGGAGCACGAGCACGAAGCCGCCATGAAGCGCGGGCTTCCGGACTCCGCCGCCGAGGCCGAATACGACCTCATCCACGGCGCGGAACAACGCGCAGAGAAAGCCGAGGTGAGACAACCCAGAGACGGCGCCATGATGACAGGTGCTAACAACCACCGAGTAGAAGAGGAGATCTTCGTTTTCCAAGGTCAAGAAGACCTTAGAGCGGTTTATACCCGGGAAACATTGAAGTCTCGACACGTTCACTCAGCGCTGATATTGTACGATATGATGTGGAATGTTCTGATGATATCCTGTATTTTGTTGAAACCATTTAAGGGTCTTTTTTCAGACCGTACTTCGTCAATACTGAATCACTAGTTTCAATTACTTCATATTGATGCACAATCGCGATAGACCCTCAATTGTCCTTTTCAGACACTTAGATCTCACATAGGTGTTCGCCTAGATATGCCCTCATATTATGTCCATAAATAGGGGTTCGTAGTGATTCTCGGCCATCAAACAGGGCCGGGAATCGTGAATTTGAGGCAATGGGTCCGCTTGAATTACCATGTTCACTAGAAAATGCCGCGGTGTATAAAATGAATGTATCGCATAATATCTGAATGTAAGAAATGCGCTCGGGGTATTCCGTTAGATTATGCCTATTTGATCTGCGTCCTAGAGAGTAGGTAGCCCATATCCTTGAAAAACAGCTAATCAACGTAGTAAGCTGTTATAATAACAATCATAACTTATCGATCATCAACTTCGTTAAAGGCACAATTATATAAACCAAGACTCCAAGACTTCGTTGCGAATCTGGGGTTTAGGCTATATAATGTGATACTACCTCCACATCATGAGAATGCCCAAATGGGAGCAGCAACCCCGCATGCCGAAACCTAGAATCGTGATTTACGGGGGAAACATCGCCGGAGCTTAGTACGTACACAATGTCGTACGTCTTGTTAGCTGGGATTGGGATGCGAACTAAGTACCTAGATGTCCTCAGCAAGTGTAGAGCAGGTCCAAGCTGTTCAACTCTACAAGTTCTCTAGATCAAATTATCACGGGCTTGAACTATCATTTGAACAATACAAAAAGAAAATCCCATAAGCGCTAAGCAACAGGAATTAAAGATGGCCGCAATGGTCACGACGGCGACACAAACACCCATCACGTTCGAAGCCCCTCCAGAATCGATTGCCCAAACAGCCTCAAGACCAACGGGACGCCACGATGTGCCGACGAGTATCAACTACTACAAGGACCCCGGGGATGGTTCCTTACCGATGCCCATTATAATCGCCGAGTAAGCCATCACATCATCTCCTCCGTCACAGCAAATACTAACAGGCGCTGAAGCAACACGGTGAAGAACGAGCGACCCCACATCCCGCAGCGGGTCGTAGTCCACGACGTCACGGGCGAGGAGGACAAGTACGCGCTCGACAGCCACGGGTTCCAGTTCCTGCGGCACGCGAGCCAGCTGTCGGGGCTGCCGGCCTTCCAAGACGAAGACCTGGTCAAGGATCGGTACTATCCGGAGTCGGTCGAGCTGCTCAAAGACATGTAAGCGTCGAGTTCCAAGTTCCGTTCATGGGATAGGAGGTTTGGCCTTGGTATTGGTAGATGGGATTATGCTGACTTGAAGTGACAAGCACCGGCGCATCCCGCGTCTTCATATTCGACCACAAGACGCGCTGCGGGCCGTCGAATTGGCACAAGCTGGGCAAGGGCAACCGGTCGTCTCGCGGGCCGTTGCTGAGGGCGCATGTCGACCAGTCCTACGACGGCGCGGAGCTAGTTCTGCGGCGCTGGTTCCCGGAGGAAGCAGATGAGCTTGTGAAGAGGCGGTACCAGATCATCAACGTAAGCCCCTTTTCTTCCTACACAATCACCAAACCCCACCCATGCGCCCGGAAAACTAACCTAAGCACCCACAGCTCTGGCGCCCCATCAAGCCCGTCCTCGAAGACCCCCTGGCCGTAGCTGACGCGACCTCGATCGCGGACTCGGACCTCGTCGCGGCGTCCATCATCTACCCGCGCGACCGGGACGAGACGTGGACGATCAAGCCTCACGCGCGCCACCGGTGGCACTTCAAGTACGGGCAGCGGCCGGACGAGGTGCTGCTGATCAAGTGCTTCGACTCGGACGCGGCGGTGCCGGCGCGGCGCGCGCCGCACAGCGCGTTCGAGAACGCCGAGGAGGCGGGTGGCGAGAGCCGGGAGAGCATCGAGACGCGGGCGCTGGTGTTCTACGATTGAGGGCGTGAAATCGGTGCTTGCTGCAATTCTATGACAGTCGATTGTTTGTTAGTTGCTATTAGAAGAGATATCGGTATGCCCCAACAGGGGCTAGAGAATCCAAGCCTTCAAAATAGAAGAGAGGTCAACCACCAACGGCCGGATAAAAAAGAACTGTCATAAGCAGAAGAGGGTATCAATTTAGCTATCATCTTTCTAAACACGCAACCACACACAACCGTAACCGTAAACCAACGTATAAACACGAAGCATACCTAACCATAGTAAATAACAACCCACTCCTTCCTCACCCCACCCCTCACTCGCCGTCCCACGTCTTGGTCGGGCTGGGCAGCGGGCTCGTCTGGATGCGCGGGCGGCTCTTAAACACGGCCTCGTAGTCGACCGCGGCGTCCTCCATCAGCTCCTCGGCGATGGACGCGTCGGCGTCGGCGTCGGCGTCCTCGTCGGCGGCCTCGTCCAGGCGCGGGAAGTAGCTGCTGTCCTTGCGCCGCACCGACATCTTGCTCTTGCGCAGCGAGCGCCGCCGGTCCAGCTGCGCCTGCTGGCGCGCGGCCTCGAAGCCCGCCATCGAGCGGCGCGTGCGCGCGACCAGGTCCTCGTACAGGTCCGCGTCGGCTTCGGGGACGGCGGCGGCGGCGGCGGCGGCGGCGCTGCTTTCGGAGCGGCTGTGGCTGGGCTTGCTGGGGGATGGTGGGGACGCCTCGTCTTCCTTCTCCGACAGCGAGCGCGTGCGCGTCATGGACATGCGCGTGCGCTCCGCGAGCGACAGGGTGTGCCGCTGCTTCTTCAGCGGCGAGGGCGAGGCCGCGTTCATGGAGGCGAGGATCTCGTCGGCCATGGCTTGCGTGGGGGAGACGGGGCGTGGGGGCGGAGGCATCGGTTCGACTTCTTCGACTGCGTGTGATGGGGCTGTATGTGATGTTTGGGTGGCTACCGGTGAAATATCACGCGAAGTAAAATGTGATATCGGAGCCGAGGGGGCTATGTCTGATTTGGTCGGTTTATGTTTATAACCCAGAGACCTCGTCGAAGCTGAAATTGGAGGGTGCGGTAATGAAGCCTGTTCCGGGATTTCGAGTTCAGGGGATAGACTGGTGGGTGTAGGTACTTTCGCATCTCGATCGCGGGAAGCTTCGCTTGAAGATGTCTTCGGGATGCGCCCTAATTCACGGCCGAATTTGGGAGGCGCAAGGCGGGGAGGCCGTGCGATGGAGGGCTTCGTAGGTTTCTCGACTGGACGGACTTCTACCTCTGGCTCCTCTTCGAAATCACTAATATCCGAAATAGGATCGACAGTTGGCTGTGGTTTGGTAAGCTCCGAGATGGTATCAATTACCGAACCCTTCCTCGAAGCGCCTAGGAAACTCGAGAAGTCGGGGATTTGGGGTTTGCCGATGGCTTCTAGGTCGGCCTTCATGCTGTTGAGCATCTTGGCATACTCTGACGGTGGTGCATTCAAAGGGGCCGAGTCTTGAGAGTCTATCTGGTCGAGGCTCAACTTTTGATGTGCCGTGAAGCTCAGGTCAGCACCCTTTGAATTGCTCTTCTCCTTTGTTTCACCAGTACGTGGTGGTGGCATGTTGCCGAACATTTTCTTCCTAAAAATATCCCATTTCTCCAGCCTTGCCTTTTGCATGCGGACTCGGCTGTCGAGCTGCTCTAGAAGACCGGCATGTTGGTCCTCGAGATCGGAGATTCTGCCTTCTTTAACACCAGCCCATACATCGTCGAATCGACTACCTAGAAGACCACCTTTGCGTGGGTTTGTGTCGTTGAATAGTAGGCTATCAACCCACTGGTCATTACCGGTCCAATTAGTCCTAATGATCTTGTATACTTCCTTCTTGGCTTTCTCCGACGTCTCGGCTACACTTCGTTCTGCTTCCGCCTTGACTTGTTCCTTTCGTCGTAAAAGGCCACGTTCCTTCAACGCTAGCAATTCTTCGAAATCGCGATACTTCGTCCGTGCTACATTCTTATTGACTAATGAGGAACGCAACGACACTTTGTGCGCAAGTAATAGTGCATTGAGTTCAGTGCGGTCTCCCGAATAACCCCAATTTTGTAATGAGATTTTCTCCGAAACGGTAGGCCGATACTCGTGTCCCGAGTTGAGGGCACGTTCCGCGACGAGTTTCTTTAGCACCGCCGAGGAAAAGACGGCTAAAACTTCTTCAAATCGTTCCCCCTTGCATTCATCCAACATAGTCTTTCGTATGGCAGCATCGCGACCCAGAACACCATTTTTCTTGGCTTGCTCCAGACCGCGAAGAAGAGCGGCTCGGAGGTTGATGGACTGAACCTGGTCGAGGGGTGGGTAGAAAGGGCGTAGTTTCTACGGCATATTAGTACATCTCATATAGTATAGGTTAGTCTAGGATACCTACATTTTGGGTTTCATCGGGAGCCCAAAGCGCGAACAGCTGGTATAAAGCCCATTCGACGCATTGGATCCGCTTCTTCTGCCCGCCGGCACCGTCCTTCGCAGAGAAGGTTGCGATGGTTATTCCCGGCCAGTCGGGCTCGTGATCAAAGTCGAGCAGACGTAAATTCGTAAGAAACAGGGCGAGGTTAGAGGCAGAGCTAGGTATATGAGTCGAGGTGCTCGAAGCCGGAGCGAGCTGAGGGGCGGTCAAGGTCGTTTTGGCGGGGACGCGTAACGATCGTGTGCGAGCCACGGCTGCGTTGGCTTGATTAAGCGACATGGTGGCATCGTTGACAGATACGTTGGTGCGATTCTGTCTTATGCTATGAGTTTATCTAGCTAGGAGCAAACATTCATTATTATTATTCCTGGTTAAATAGTTCTGGAACGGTGGAGTAGTACCGAATTGTTGACTTCCACAAGTTCGCGATGCATCATCGCTACACTAGCCTATCGATAAGCTCTCGGCCCGCTCTGTCTAGCCCGTCTTTGCCCGTCCCCCTTTAGTGGGGCTTACGTAACGTCAACCATTAAGGAGGGAGTACTTACACGTAGGACTTTGCAACTTCCATACAAGTAAGGTATGTTGCTTCCAACCTTCCAACATGCAGGGAGAATACATGTAAGTAGAAAGATGGTAGGCACAGTCTAGGCAACCGAGCATGGACCAAGAGTGCGGGGTGCGTTTCATATTTCATACGGCAACAACGTATTAATTGAACCTCTCTCTTCTACAACATCGATAGAACTTCATCTCTGCATGAAACAACTTGGATCACCATGAACATCCCACAATTTCTTTTCAAACCACCAGACTACCGTACGTTATTCAGCGACTTGAAATTGCTGTTCGTGGAAACCCTTCGGTCTTCTGCGTGTTGCCAACACTTGGATGTATGGAGAGATGAGTTATCGGCAAGAAGAGCAAAGGTTTCTTTGCTCGCAGCTTTGGGTAACTTCAATCGTTACGAGACTACTGATAAAATGTACTTGTTGAATCATGCGATCGGTTTCATGAAGAAGGCTTTAATAGGACTACCTAAGCCGCACCAAGATCTCGACAACTACGCTACACTCTATGTAGCACTGACCTGTCTGAAGTTTGAAAAAAAATCCAATACTAACTCTTTAAATAACCATATTTCAGCATTATATCAAGCCATTGCCTTTGCTGGAGGTTCCCCCTCGCGATTTACTCAGCTTGGTTCTGCGTATTTTAACAAGTTTCGGGAGCGGGGAGACGCCAAAGCCTTGAGATTTTCGATAAAATTTCTAGAGCGTTGTTATGGTCTTTCCGGACCCCATCAAATTAGAGCAGCAACACTGCTTAGTGAGGCTCTTTGGCATCGTGCATCCGAAAGCAGACAGTTCAAGGATTTGGACAGAGTAATCGATATATTGAAGACTGCTCTCCTATCCATCCCAAAGAACGAACCAGGTCTTGGTGTCGTGAAACAGTCTGGGCTTGAATTGCTTTGGAATAGTTGCGGGTTCCTCAATGCCAGTTTACCTACCGGCCCTCGCTTGGAGAACATGGTCAACAACCTCGAGGCCGTCCTTAGCATGTTACAGAAAGAAGACCCGATGTACAACAAACTCGCGAAAATACGTCTCCTTGGTCTTCTTCGGCGCTTCTTCCAGCCCCTTAGGAGGTATGAAATGAATTCTGTGATGCACGGGTTTCCGTTTTTTATCCGCCCTGATACCTCGATGGTTTCCAATATTACTACCTATGACTGGCCACACTTACCGACACTGTTATACCAAGCGCTGCCTAACGATCGGACTCGTATCAGACTCTTGAAGTTACTTCCCGGGGAAGGAGATGATCCTATCAAATGCATGTTGACGGAGGTAGAGCTGGACGATGATCGTCCATACGAGGTACGCAACTACTCCACTCGATAATGAATTAGTTTATGAACGAAGGTCGCCTAGGCAATTTCTTATGTATGGGGTGACTCAGCAGACAGAAATTTAGTGCGGATTAATAATGCAACGTTCCTTATCACGACAAACCTTCATTTGGCTCTCCTTCGTCTTCGAGACTCTACGAGGAGCCGAACTCTTTGGGTCGATGCAGTTTGCATCAACCAAGCAGATTTGGTTGAGAAGCAACATCAGATCGCAATCATGCGGGATATCTTCAAAAAGGCGAGCTCAGTCATCATGTGGTTAGGTGAACCCCGACAAGTCAATCCAAATTTAGACCCTCAAGTTCAAGCTATAAGATCACGTCCAGATCTTGCAATATTTCTACCGTTAGCTCTTCGACAAGTATTTGAGAGATATCTCGAACCTTCTCAGTTTGAGCGGTTGAAGGCCCATTTATGTGGAACCAGGCAACCCCTCCCAAATGGATTCGAGGGTTTTCCTAACTATCCCGTGCTTCCGATAGAGGAACAGATAGTTATGGAAACAGGCGAGCTCGCTCTTAAGTATATGTACCCTTGGATACAAGGCCGACGAGCACAGCATCTAGCCGGTCCACGAACAGAAAATTGCGATTGGAGTTCTGTAGAAACTATATCGGGGGTCTTCAGTTCATCTCATGCCCCTGATTCTTGGCCACTGCTCGGCGCCTTCTCCCTCATTTTCTGCTTCACTCAAACCGAAACACATTTCAATAAATTACCATTTTTCGACCTCTTTGATGACCCTACGTACCATATTTCTCCAATTTGGCAACAATCGGTCCGCACGCTCATGGATATCCTGAATTCAGCGTATTGGAATCGAGCCTGGATAATCCAAGAAGTAGTACTTGCAAAAGATCCTGTGCTATACTATGGCCAGCACATCCTGCCTTTCAAGAATCTGCTACGTGCCCAGGAAGTTTTTCACCGTCATTACCATATTTGCTGTGACAAATGGGGCACCAGTGCTCGGCAGAGGGTATTTACGTGGTGGAGCACCATCCATTCTGGGTTCGCTAAATTTGAATATCTTGCAAATCTAAGAAAAAGGCATGCGACAGTGCAATGGAACGGAAAGTCTCATAACCCCAGGTCTCTTTTCAGCCTATTGCGTATCAGCCAAGGAACACGACAAGCTACAGATCCACGAGACTTGGTCTATGGCATTCTCGGTCTAGCAGATGACCAAGCGAGCTTAGAGATTGACTATTCACTTAGCATTGCTGAGGTATTCACGCGTGCTGCGCTGGATATCATACTGAAGGAGAAGAACTTATCCTTACTCTTATACAATGGTCTAGGCCGCAACGAACAATTTCAACTGCCATCTTGGGTACCCGACTGGTCCGAAGGCGGGATGGACCTACCTGAACTTTGCGAGTACCGCCTATATGCTGCGTCGAGTAGTCGCCGTTTTTACACAGAGTCCAGAAACGGCTCGTGTCTCAAGCTTAGGACTGTCCAGGTTGATAGAGTTATAGAAACCTCTTGCATAAGAACGTTGTCTTGGGTCCACCCGCGAAAGTTGGTAACAGATCTTCAAGACTGGCGCATATTCGCCGGACTTCCACGAGAGATTTCTGCTCAACAGGCATTCTCAGGAAACGAGGGAAGATTCTGGAGAACATTGTTCGCGGATGTCATGATAATACACAAGGATTCTCAAGCATGGCCTGAAACAACACGTCGTATGAGAGCAGCCGACCTACACAAAATTCGAGAGTGGTGGGAATGGCTGCAGACCGAAGCAGAAGTTACCAAGTTCCCGGAATGGATCTTGTTGCGCGACGGGCACCCATTTGAGCACATGACGCGGGGCTTCTGGACCTCGACCGAGATGAAAAAGCTCATGCGCACTGCATCAGGAAGACTTGGTTTAGGCCCCTCTGAATTCGGCGCGGAGAGAAAGTATAGTAACGTGGAGCCGGGAGACGAAATTCATGTCGCGTTCGGATGCAACATGCCTATCATTCTGCGGCCCGTCGGGTCTCGAGAAGGGTATCCGGCGTATGAGTTCGTTGGGACTTGTTATCTACAGGGGGTAATGGACGGCGAGGCGGTCGCTGACGAGGGCTTGGAGGGCGAACACATATTATTGATTTGACGAAGCAGACTCCCCTTATGTTGTCCGCATATCGATGGTTTTTGCTCAATGGTCGTTCGCGATGGACGCGCAAGTTAGTCTCGGTCATTTTCTTAGCGTTCACTAATTTCACAGGTTTGACTTTCCTTGCACTTAGACTGGGTATTCTGGGAATTTGATTGAATACTGAGCTTCTGATACATTTTATGACGCTTTTATTTTTTGACGTTGTGCCCCCGATCCCGATCTAGCGTGGGCGGGTAACCCCTATTTCCCCTGACTTGAAAACCGTAACTCAAACAGCGTGCGACGCCCTCAGGGATTCGAGTCATGCTGTTAGATACGATCAACCTAAGATGAATACATTACGTAGTATTTATGCTTCGAAATATATGCTTCGAAATATATGCTTCGAAATATATGCTTCGACATCACTTGGGAAAATGGGTCGCTTGAACGGAAGCAGCCAACACATATCATACCGGCACGAGGAGATTAGAGCAAAGCCCATTGGAAATGCATAGAAACTGGAATTCCGTCCCTTCCTTTTCCCTTTTAGTCTTTAGTTGAGAAGCCATTATCACCAAGCGCCATCCTTATATCCCGAACCCATTAATCCAATTGCCCTTTTCGTCCACCGATCCATCCAGCCCCGCCCATTCCACGGTAGGGACTTCTCATCGTCGATCTTCCCCCGACATCTTCTTGCGCCGCGGGCTCGTGCCACTCACGTCTGTCCACCGCTACTCACCCCTTCGTCACGTCACTTCCCGCACCCCCGCGAGCACTGGTCCCCGCTCACGCACCGGCACGCCCCGCACGTGCCCGCCAGGATGATGGTCAGGTCCCCCGACACCGGGTCGCAGTGCGCGCCGCTGTTGCTCGCGCTGCACATGGCCGTCACGCTCGGCGCCCCGCAGTCCAGCCGCCACGACGCCGGGGCGTTCGTGTTGTCTGCGGATGTGTCGACGGGCGCGGCTGTCGCGGCGTGGAGGAGGGGGAGGAGGAGCAGGGAGAGGGTGGTGGTGGTCTTCATTGTCTTGTTAGTTTGGGTTGGCTTGCTGTTTGGGGTGTTATGATAGATGATTGATGATCAAAGGAGGAATTGAAATTTCACAGGTATAGTCTGGACATAAGCAGGTAGGAAGGAACATTTTGAGCATACCTTCATCTTGAGATTTAATACGTGAAAATACGTTTGCTTGGTTGTTGGTATTTGGTTAAGCCTTGTTTGTCGTCACGCAAGGGACGACTTTGTTGGTGATACAGCAAGCGCAGTTTATTCTCCGATGCAGTGCGATCGACTGAGGTCAAGCAAAAATCCCAGGATGCTTCAAGGCTGGATGATCGGCCGCGGCGTTGGCTTGTCTGGTAGAAGATTGACAGGTCCAGTGCAGCTTCGCGTCTAACCTATAACATATATGAGGTATGGATATATAGGTATGTAGCATTGGCATCTTACCAACCGAATCGAGAAAAGAAAGTTCGCCACAGCAAGGGCATATCTTTATATATAGGTAGGTAGGTATATAGCACCCCGGACTTCTTCTGTACCCGCGAGCCCGGTCTCGAACCACTTGACCTGGTCTTGGTGTTCTGTTCTTTCCCGCCCCTGGTCCCGACTCATGACTTGCGTTGGGGGCACTTTATTGCTGCAGCTTCCCTGGTGTGCGGCATAGCCCTGGGTGCTACGCTGCCCGATACCAAGGGAACGCAGGGCGTACCGAGTGGTTGGCTAAGTTGAGACGCTTGTTTATTGTGCTACGGAGCCCGGATGGTGTGCTTGGGGGTAGGCTCTGGCTAAGGAAGTATGTTAGGTAGGTAGGTAGCTATTTTGATTATTATCCGGAGAACCTCTCAAGTAATGCCTTAAGTGGCATGTGGCAGGAACGAAATGGGGATTTTTGATTCCTGATGCCCATGTGCCAAGTCGGAGTCAAGACATATCACGAAGATCTGTACGGGAATGTGAGAATGCGGGAGCAGGGCTCTTGGATCCCGCTGTTCTGGACCTTAGTGCCTGCAAATAGTGTGAACCATGAATGCGACCTAGAAAGAGTCAAGATTATACCTGCATTCTCCATCTATTCCTCAACGGAACATGTAAATCCAAGCCTGTCCCGGCTTTCCACATACAGCAAAGGCCTTTGCATACCTAACCAAAGAATAAGTGCTAAAAATACGCGCGACTTGTCCTGATTAATTACCCGGAACGAGCACGCGTGGCCAGGGCCCGGCATGTAAAAGGTAGCGCGGCGTCATTTATCCATATTAACAACCGACAGGGGCACCGAGACCCGGGACGCCCCGCCAGCCCCATCCGGACGTTAGCACACATACCTCTTCCCTTTACAACCTCTCAACTCAGTTCTGGAACAAGAATATGGGGGGAAAACAGGTGACTTAATATCAAGGTTGCCCCCGGGCTTCGTATTGCCAATCTATGGAAACGCAATGCGGCTCGTCGAGCTATTCATAACACACAAGGGAGTCCTGCAGCAAAAGAAATCCGACATCCATCCATGCAATTCGTCCGTACATCCGTCCGTGTGGAGCCTCGTTCCGCCCTCTTAAACGCCCTTCCTAAACACCCTTATCGTAACTATTGACCAGAATAGCATCACATAGCAAGCAACCATACCGCCGCCGCCGCCGACATAAGGCCTGCGTTGAGCCATCCATGCCAATCACGTTGCTTGGGAGCAAGGTTGAGACCAGCTCAACCAGCTCGAATACTTTGCCTATCTGTAGCAGTCATCCATGTCGGTAGCCAAGGCGAAGCCAAGAAGCTAAGCCAGACAGTGAGGAAAATCGAAAGCCTCGAGTTTCCATCCTTGCGATAGCCGAAAAGGCGAGATCGCCGAAGACCGTGCCTATGCATTTATTCTGGTTGTTGAAAAGAAAAAGCCAAAGTGATTTGCGAGCCTTCAGGCTCTATCCGTGCGGTATCCGGAAAAGGGAGCTTATTTCATGCCGAACAAGCCCTTCAACTGCGATACCGTCAGGCGGCCTACGCCCTGCGCACCCTCCTCGCTCAGCGCCGATTCGACCAGGTGTCTCTTCTGGTCCTGTAGCTTCCTAATACGGTCCTCGACCGTGTTCTCGATGAGCACTCTGTGCACGGTGACATCGTTCTTCTGGCCGATTCTGTGGGCGCGATCGATAGCCTGCTCCTCGACGAACGGGTTCCAGAAGGGTTCCAGAATGATGACGTGGGTCGCTGCCGTGAGGTTCAAGCCCGCATTGCCCGCCGTCAAGCTGACCATCAGGACCTGGATGTCCGGCTTGCGCATGAAGCTGTTGACGGCGTCGTCTCGGTCTTGCGTGGCCATGGATCCGTCGTAGCGTGCGTAGTTGAAGGCCTGATCTTGCATCGGGATCTCGAGCAGGTCGAGGAAGGATGTCCAGAGACTGAATATCAGTGTTTTCTCGTTCGGGTTCTTCTCCCGGACCGCGTTCAGAATCTCCATCGTCTTGTTGATTTTGGCGCTCGGTACGTAGGCATCCCTGAGGCGCTTCAGATACTTGGCCTTCGCAATTGGGTTGTTTCCGCTTGCTTTCTTCAGAGCTGCCAGTGATAGGAATTCCTTCTTCTTGCCCCTTCGTCGCTTCTTACTAGGTCCATCGTCTCTCTTGCTCCTCTTTCTTGCCTTGGCAGTCTTCTTGTCGTTAGCCCGTTTGCGCTTGCCTTTGGCACTAGGCTTTGTCTCTGCAGACTCCTCAATGTCTGAAGTCGAGTCCGGTGTGGCTTTGCGCTTGGTAGACTTCTCAGGCTTCTCCTTCTCTTTGCCGATGGATTTCATTGCTTGGACTCGATTCCAGATTTCCTCCAGAGATGCCATAGAATCGTCATCTGAGTCCTCTTCAAGTTTCTCTTTGGTGGCTTCCTTGTGTTCTGAGACATCTTTCCAAGGCTCAGAGAGTTTCTCTGACTTTCCCTTTCCGGAAGAGCCACCGTCATCAGCTTCCTCACTATCCTCCTCATCACCCTCCTCACCCTCCTCATCGTCCTCGTCCTCGTCCTCACTCTCGTCTTCATCTTCATCTTCGGACTCGGATACAACGAAGCCCTTGAGGTTCCCGCGCGCATCCGCATCATCATCATCATCTAGACTTTCGAAGCCATCTGATTCATCCGATTCATCATCGAGATCATCGAGATCGTCGAGATCATCCTCTTTAGCCTCTGCTTTCAACTTTTCAGGGCAGTGAACTTGCAGGAAGAAGCAGTGGCAAATCACTTTCTTGGGATCTATCTTGGCCTTGCAACCGGCGTGAGGACAGGGCTTTTCGTCCTCCGTGTTCGGGGACCTGCCCTCCATCATGACAGAGAAGCAGCCACTACAAATCGGATGACCGCAAGGAGATATGATGAGTGGACTCGGGGTTGTAGCGTTGCAGATGGGGCATTCAAACTGGGTTTGCTCCTTCAGCTTCGCAACGATATTCCTCCGGAGTTTCGCCGCCAAGGTGCACATCTCGTCGGCTGAAAGCTCTGCACCCTCGGGAATGCCATGATCTTTGATGAGATGCGGATGACAACAAGCTTGACGAAGGCGGAGAAGTAATACTAGAATGTAACTGTATTTCTTCATCACGGTACCGGCCTTGATGAATTCGTTCACCTCGAGTTGTTGTTGGTGTTCAAGTGCTTCGTAGAAATCCCTCTGGTCCTTATTGAATTCGGTCATTGCTTCCGTCTTGATGAGGGCCGGTAGGCGGAGAATGGGTTGGCCATCGAGTTGGCTGGTTTTGGTACGTCGAAGAGTAATACTTCTGAAGAGGGTCTGAAGCCTCCTGATGGCATCACCACGCTCATCCCCATCCCAACTCGCGAGTGGCTTATTGAAAGAATCCCTGAATGTATCCCACTGATTGTAAGGTTTGATGCGGAGGAAACGGATGAGTGAGAATATCTCTTCAGTCCTATTCATGAAGGGGGTGCCCGTCATGCAGAGACGATAGGATGCCTTGATTTTAGTCGAAGCTATCGAGGACTTGGAGGATCTGTTCTTGATGTTATGGGCCTCGTCAAGAATGACGCGGTGGAAGAAGGCGTCTTTAGCTAGGATAAAAACAGGCTTCTTGGTGTTATCTTGAAGATTTTTATTCTCCCACGTGACAGTTCCATAGGTGGTCAATACGACGTCGTAAGTGAGAAGTCTAGTGACAGTCATTCCACGCTTTCCTTGGCCGTGGAAGATGAGCGTCTTCAGCATGTACTGAGGCTTAATCTTGGTCTGGATCTCCCGCTCCCATTGCTTCAGCAGAGAAACCGGGCAGACGATGAGGGTGGTCTTGTGGAAGCGGTCTGTTGAGGGGCGCTCTAGTATCAAAGCAAGCGCTTGGATAGTCTTGCCTAGTCCCATGGTGTCTTATCACATCAGACGGGTTAGCATCGTTCATCACCCTCCATTATGGTGGAAACATACCTGCTAGGAGACCCCCTTTCTTGTGTGGGTCTTTCTCTTGCTTCACCAACCAAGTTAGACAGACTCGTTGGTGATCCATCAGTGTACAGGCCATGCCGACTGGGGTTTTCAATCGCTGCTCGGGAGGGATGTCGATTTCCGGCATCTTCAAGAGGCCTTGTATGTCTTTCTCCTTCAAATCCTCCGACTTCTGTCTACCTTGGTTTAGCACGGCGCCATCGACGTTTTCATCGGCACCACCCCAACCATCGTCGCCGCCATCATATTCCCGAGGTGATCGTCGTGCAGTAGGCGCTAGTTGTCTAGACGGTAGAGGCTGTTGCATGAATTGCGACGGGTGTTGCGCGGATTGCGACGGCTGCGATGATTGCAATGATTGCGACGGCGGTGGTAGCTGAGGTCGGTATTCATCCCAATTGGTCGCATTGTTCTGGAATTCTTGGAAGAGCTCGCGCGCAGTTCGGAATAAGTTGCCCACGACGGGAACGAGTTCTTGGGAAGGTCTTCCGGAATTCATGATGCTGATGAATTCTTGGGCGACTTGAGGTCTACCCGGAAAGCGGTTCTATACGTATGCGCAAGATTCGGTTAGAATGACAAGTTATTTATACCCAAGGTAGTTACTATGTAGAAATAGAAAACATTGTCTCACCTTTATTTTATCTATGTAACTCTTTATGTAAGTAGGGAAATCGACAACTTTGATGGAATCTTCTCGTTTGACTCTAGGCTGATTCACTCGAGGCTCCGTCACTCGAGGCTGTGAATATGCAGGCTGCGAATATGTAGGTTGCTGGAACGTTGTAGGCTGTGCTGTTGTCTGCCGTGTTACTACGGCATGAGGTGTTGCTGCAGCTACAGCTACAGGTACAGCTACAGGTTGGCTTCGTCGGCGACGTAGCTTTTCCGCCAGTTGCCGACGCCTCGATGCAACTTGACGGGCTACCTCTCCGTTTGCTTCTCGTCGCAGCGTCTGTGTTTTTCGTTCTCGCTCTCGCTGCTCACGAGCCACTTGCTGCACCCGGCTATGTTCTTGTCGCAGTTGAGCTTCTTTCACTTCTCGGTATCGATGTTCTGGCAGGTGGTCAAATCCGTGAAGAGTAGTTTTGTGTTTTATGTTGGACGGCGACGATTCACGCCTGGGGTGGTTAAGAAAATTCGTGGTTAAGGATGATAAAGGTGGCGGCATGATTTGTCTTTTTTTCTTTTTGAAAATATGATGTATTAAAAAATTAACGATCCAGTTTTATTCAAGCTACCAGGCAGAGGCAGGTGCCATCCATGAATATTCAGAAGCCAAGGTAAGGCTATCTCAGGTTGGGTTCGCAGGTGCCTAGCCTTGATCGCACCTACCAACGGGACAACTTTACCCAAGGTAAGAAATGCTTAGCAATCCTCTTTTGATTGGGCTGAAACCAAACTCTATTAGATAACAAAATGTATATGTATTTCTAATTCAAGGGATAAGAAGGTACGGAGTAGAAGACCGAGTAAGGATTCGATTTCTGGAAGTCTCAAAGCTTATGTACCAACAACCTGGGAAAGATCGGATGGAGACAAGATAACGATCAAATAATTCCATTACGTCGGGACACGGGGATCTAACCTAGCTGCCTAGCTTGACGCGCATAGTCGCGACACCACGTGCAGCAGCGGGACACGGTCCACCACCACTTGAGCACGTCCGGAGTTTGAATGCGCTCTCCGGACTTTTCTATTGCATATTAACTCCAATTTAAGCCTCTCTTAATATGACGGTATTTGAAAATACTCCTAGTGCAGCAGCATACTTTCCTCGCCTTTGAAGATTGAAGATATTGAATGTCTGCATTATTATGTGAATTTCAGTAATATCGAGTGCATGTATCTCTTAGATCTACACCCCTTCCCAGTCTGGAACAGGGGCTAACATGTGGGGACCTGCATGTAGGTATCGACTATGTACCTAGCGCACGGTACTGTGCAGTACCGACATCCATCCATGACCTTCAAGACTGACAGAACTAGTGGATCAATGATTTAACTTTCAAGTTTCTAGATACGACCCCGGATTTCTAGAAATCTGTATGACAATACGAATGGTTACAGTAGATTCCATATACATGTAAGTCCAACACCGACTCTTCAATAGTATCACATCAAACCAACATACCTAGCTGCCAAGTCAACTACATGTAACTAATCACTTATGAATCGAACTGTTGAGCCGAAAGCTAATGTCGCCAAGCCAAAGAAAAGCAAAACCTACATTCACTACATAGTTTTCCGCCTTCATCTTCAATTACAGATCCAATCACAGTCTCAATATCATCACCAAACCGCGTAATCTACCTTCATTGGTTCTGAGTTGAATTGTGCTGCGCGTTAATTGGGGAAACGGGCAGCAATTTCGGTACCGATACCGAGACGGGAAAAGATGGCTTTAGCCATGAATCTTCAAACGACGCGTTTGCCAGGTAGGTAGTGACTTTCAAGCTCTCAGACTAACCCCTAATAATGGCGATTATGCCCTTCAGGGAATAACGGTTTGCCCTGAGAATTGCTGGTAGAGCTAGAACTAACCCTTATGGGCGCTCAAGAAGAAAAAAACGTCATTCTCTACCCTCATCTATCGAGTTAGACCCCCGACCCGAGGCGCGGTGTCGTAGCCGGTGGCGTAAGTCTTTACTTCTTATTCGCTCCATCGCATATTCTTCTCCAAAGAAGACACGCGCTGCTTGTTTGAGGCGACGCGAAATATGCATAGTATCTGTTGTGGCCGACTTCGGTGCTACTGAATTGCAAACAGTACCTACCTAGGTATTCACAATAGACAGTCCGAGCTCTCCAGTGTGATGCGTCACAAGGGACTAATACTGTCAGGTGTAATTTACACTTGTTCTTGGACTAAGCGTCATTTTCTTCTCTCAACGACACTCTTCAGCTCCTACGGGTACGATTCCCTTTACTTTAGATGATGTCAAACTTGGAATACTGGATGCTTCCAACCCTGAGCACCCACGATTACAGGCCCCGTATCTACATGTACCATCTCAATCTTTAGTCCCATTTCTTCAAAAGCTATAACAAATAATAGTGAAGGAGGTGGTAATCGAACTAAAGACGGTACTGTTTAAGACGAATTAAGCAGAATTCTCTGAGTGCTCAGCGGTCCCGCACTCAAGCTCACGAAGTGTTAATGGAAAACCCAATGTTGGGTTTCATGGACCTCGGTGCGCTTGGTACGCGTCCCGTCAGATAAAGATCTATTTTTTTATAAGCGGCGAATTCTCTGACAATTCTCCTTTGACGAGAACCGAGATCACAACATGATGTGGCTCGATCCGAGCAGTGGATGGGTCCCGATGCCCGAAGTCTAGAAAGGACCTTGGCCCACTTCCAAACAGGGCCGAGGTAGTAAGTTCAGCCTGTTTTCTTGCTACATACCAATTTTCTGGCTGATTAGGCGTGGCCAAATGTTAGTTAGTATCCACTACTAAGAAGTACCTACATGAGGAAAACATCGCCAAATGAAACATTTTCAAGTCAACCTTAACATGAGTATGTTGGGCGACAAAGATCTTCAAATTTTCATCTTATGTTATCTCATAACATCTCGTGTATTTAAGGGCAAGACGCATCCACTGTGTATCCGAAGTCCTTAAAGTTGAGGATCAGCGAGAATCATGGGGGAAGTCTACTGGTACTGAGGTCGGTACGAGACACGTACAACTCGGTAGGGGACATCATGGCGCACATATTGCAATCTGGTATATTACTATCTTCTCAGCCCTTCTGCAAGTACCATACCCAATCTATCACTCTCCATCATATCAAACAGTGTTTAGGATCGCGGTTTTTCTTACATGGCCATGGGCATGGCGATTCCGGGAAGCTCGGCGAGCCCTGTCAACTTGTTAGTGTACTCATACTAGAAACCTGACAGTGAGTGAACTTACATCCGTCCTCGTCCTCGTCCACAACCTTCTTCACGGAGCATTGTCGTGCGTTATCGATGGTCTGGGTCAGAAGGTCTGCGCACTTAGCGCCGAAGCAACCAGAGGTGTCCATAGCTCTCTGCAGGGCGTCATCCTTCCATCCGAACACATAGTCGGCATGCTGGCCCAGTCCGGTGTTGTCTCCTGTGCTCAGGTAGAAAGGCTGAGATCCGTCGGTGGGCCATTCTGACTGGTCGTTGAACTTGGTAGTGTCCCAGACAACCTCGTACATCAGCTGGGGAATCATGACGGGGTGCGTCGACGGGCAAGCGCCTGGGGTGCCCAGGAAGGTGGTCGGGCCCGACGAAGGGTAGGCGACGTGGTCCTGGTGGTTGGGGCTGTCCAAGTTCTTGCCATCCCAGCAACTACATTAGCTGTTAGCATCTCCCCCAAACACAGGAAGGATAATAAACAGCATAGGTTCGAGCTTACGTGGGGAACAGAATGTTGGATCGAATACCACCTGCGCATGGCTTGGAAGGCAGAGCCTCAGAGTCGACACTATGTTTACGATAAGCAATCATGAATATCGGAAAGGCAGAAGGACTATACGAACTTGTCATCCATGCAGGGGGCGCCAGTGTCGCCTCCGTAGTTGGGTCCCGTGTAGCAACGGTAGCAGTTTTGCCTCTTCAGCTTAGTGTCGGGCCTTGAACGCATCATCGGGTCGCCGGAAAGCATGCGGAAGCCCTAGAGCTAAATGTTAACACCCTAACTTCACCATACTTTGATTCTGATAAAACTAACCGGCTTGAAAGCAGTGATTGAGCCTGGCTTGGCCGAGACATAGTACACAAGGATACCACCCTGGGTTTGTGTGCTGAACTGGTCGTTGAATTGGTACCTAGAAACGCGAAGGTTAGCAGCTAGGAAATATACGGGCCTCGAGATACTTACGCATGACCAAGTTGAGGAACTCTCTTGTAAGTACCGTTCTTAGCCTTGAAGTACAAGTTGGCTGTCCAGTAGTTGCTGAAATCCTCGCTAAACTGGCAAGTCGTGCAGCTGGCAGTCTCGGCAACATCGCTAGTTGTCATCGAGGCGTTGAAACCGTCGCCACCCACGATCTGATGCACGTGGGCAGAGGGGATAACACCTGGGTTCACGAGAGGGTCGAGTCTGTCGATAACGACGTTGGGGCATCCGAATCGCAACATGGTCGTGCCGCCGAACTGGCGGGCGACATTGGGTGCCGGAGGCGCCGCTTCAGCGAGCGCTGCGAAGCTGAGGAGAGTAGTCCAAAACATTTTGTGTGAACTTGATGTCATAGACTGTGTTGTATGATAAACAGAAGGCGTACCAGATGTGGGCAGTAGCTGGACACGCTTCGATATATATAGAACGAGACGCACGATGGGAACCAAATCATCTTTTGCTTATTAACTGCCGAAGCATCGGTATTCTCTTAATATTGACAGGGGTGGTACCCAACTTATTGAACTTCCAGAAAAATCTCGGCTTGTTATTCTCCCTCCACGATACCAAAGCTTAGAGGCTAATATTCTCGGGCAAATATGGAGCATACTTCGAATAGGCCCGTACCGGGTAAATGGACTGACACCTCTGCAGGATTTCGGGCGAAGGAAATATCGTTAGGGCTCATTTTGCCGGTGACAGGATGACCAATAGCCATCTTTAACCCTCAGGTCCGTTTGAAGACCTATACAGGGGATGTGAACATCACAGAGAAATAGACCAGTATTTTCCCTTGTCACGATGTAGTCAGAGATCCGCAACTAGGCATCACCAACCGTCTTGACGCCCTAAGCGGCAACCTGAGAAGTAAGAACTTCGTAGTTCAGGGTACGCTAAATGTCAATTCGTAACTGAAGCCTGAGTCTCTTGATGCAGCAATACTATATAATGCAGACTCAAGCTGACGGCCACAGTAGACCGTTTTACCTTGATCAATAAAGACGCATATGTTAAATTACCTTACGTCATATCTAACCCCAGGCACATGAAGAGCTCGCAGCTAATCGTGGGGATAGACCTCCAGGTGAAGGTGACAAATACTCTTGAAGCAGTTGCAATATCTGCGGTGTCCGTTATTGGCCCTTCCTATTGCCGATGTTAGTGCAAGTGAGACCGACGTGGAAAGAGAACCAATCGGGCGGTTTGCCTTGGCAGAGATTTGGAATACAGCTCTGCTTGTTAATGGGATAGATTTTTCCTTCAAACAAAGGCAGAATAATGACCTTGCAAGGAGCGGTATGCTATCATATGAAAGACTCATACTCTTCTACACTTCGGTGATTTATGCAAGATTCGTTCCCCTCGTGGAATATTCCGGAGAGTTTCTTTTCGACACTACCAAATAGACCGATAGTATTGATGACGCATTCATATTCCTGTGTCCACGTTTTCATTTGATATTAGACACTCCTTTTGACGGCTAGATAGGGTGCTTCGGTCACAGCTGATCATTTGAGGCTTACATGACAGGCAAGGTTGTAGCGCTCTTCGTGAGTTGCTAAGATCTTTTTAACAATATATAACCTAGAAGTATTTATAAGAATGACTCTCAAGTTCTGATTGGGTTATATATTTTCTGTAGAATATCGATGTTCTCTGTCTAACACAAGGATCATGGCATGACACATGCCCACGCGAATACTAATAGCTAAAAAAATCTCCAACCATGGATCAGCGCCTTCGTCAATTCAAATCAAATCAGTTCCACTTAATTATCTGAACTGGTCCAATCAAATCAAGTATTTTATTTTCAGTACTAAAATATCCAATTTTACGAATCAAACTGAATAAAAGTGGACCCAAAACTAATATCGAACATTCTTATCGCCAATACCTATCGCCGTTATCGCCGATCGATAACAGAGGTCCATAATAATACGAGTCGGACCAATCATAACCCAGGAAAAAGCCAAGAAACATTATTTTTCTAAAACACTAAAAATCATTACCACTACTTTTCTATAACTTTACTAAAACACCATAAATCATCATTATTTTGGCTGCCAGCACCTAATCTATTATTCATCCACCTAAACAACTCTTTCAATACACATTAATTAATCTCGTATGGTAATGACGTATCGGCTGGTTCGGATGGTCCGAATGATGCTAGAATCATGATTTTTTCTTACTTTAGATTGCAAAATCATGCCGAAATGGGTATTAAAGCGGGTCTGTATTACATGAAATTACTCGATTCGTAATCAATTCTCTAAAAAAATGACTCGAATTGGCCAGTGCACTTAAAAAATGGATTTGACCCGAACTGGCCAATTCCGAACCAATCAAATCAAGTAATTATTTGAATTAACGAAGGCGCTGCCATGGATATGTCAATCTGGATGGACTACCTACCTATTAAGATGCAGAGCATAATCAGGTTATTCTGTAATAAAACCAAGAATGGTTTCTGCAAATAAAGTAAAGGACTCTCCAATCAAATGACAATAGAGCATTTGCATAATGATTACCTCGGTACTAACTCACATCATGTAGAGTAATTTATCCCCACCCCCTTTCCTTTCCCCATCTACATCCTAATATGTTAACACATACACAGCAACATAAGCCGCTCTTATGGTTAAGGCTATGTCCTATTAAAAATTTCTAGCTATCGTGTGTTCCATTCTAGTTACACTATTATCGTTTAGAGTCGGCTTAAGTGGCCAAGTATTTAAATAAATAATGAAAAGGCTTGGCACAGTTACAAGAGCGCGGCGGTTTTGGGGGTTTCTTACCATTTCTCTGAAATCCCCATATGCTTGTTTAACATATTTGCCCTTGACTAAATGCCCTAGCTGCCCTTTGCTAGGAGTTCCCCATGGTACGAAACAACGATACCAAGAATCTATCTTATACCCAATGTTGAGCCGTTTTTAACACCAGCCGAACTTACCGCAATACTCGGAACAAGTCAATCCTTTCTTGCCGGGCATCAAGCGTGCCAGAAAAGATCTTCCATAAGTCTGTCATCGTTTGTTACATTTTTCCTCTCTAGTATCTTACAAGTACTACTTATCGAGTTTCAAATCCCCACGGTGAGTGCGGCCAGAAATTCCTCCGTAACACGTTTGGTTCATTACGACCGTTTACTATGGTAGTCATCCTTACCGGTAATTACTTAGGTACTCTTGTCCTTGGCGAGACTCTGAGAGAGTTCCTTAAGACCCTGGTTTTGACTTAGGATGTAATCCTATGAATAACATATTAGAGAGGGACCTTTGCCGTTGCACGGCCGCCGTAGGCAGTAGCCAGAATCGAACGGGACTGGAATGAAATGCTTACCGCAGCCCAAGTCGGTGCCCAGTGCCCGATAAATCTAAGCAGGGAAGCATAGGGTCCCCTGCTGACCAGCCCTCCCTTATCCGTGCCAAGGATATCGCCCACCACCAACTCGGCGAACTTGTCGACCGAGAGACTGTCCTTGGGCTGGGCCTCGCCTTTGGCCCAGCCGGCGATGATGTCCTTGATTGCGGCGTAGCGCGAGGTCGGGGGTATGTCGAAGCTCGCCGTATTGTTTACGTGGAGCTTGCTGTTGATGACCCCGGGTAAGATGGTAACGACGCTCACGCCGAACGGCGCAAGCTCCAGGCGCAGCGTCTCGGAAAGAGAGTTCAACGCGGCCTTGGACGCGGCGTACGTCGCTTTGCCAGCCCCTGAGTGTCAGCGAGCCAGACAGCCATATAATTGCCTAAATGGCACACGAAGAGGGGAAAGTAAGGAAACAATGCAAGGTCTAGCTAGTGCAGGGAAGTAGGTTTCGGCACTAGAGTACAGTAGCAGAGGCAGACAGGCGACCAAACTGTGAACTTACAGGCCCAGGGCGAGTTGACAACGGAAGCCGACGAGCTCACGTTGACGATGCGGCCGCGGCTGGCAATCAGGAGGTCCGCGAAAGCCTGGATCGTCCGCACGGGCCCCCATAGGTTGATGTCGAGCAGCCGCTGCGCCACGGTGATGTCGACATCGAGTAAGGGCTGCACGTACTCGACGCCGGCGTTGTTGACGAGCACGTCCAGCCCAATCCCAGTGTCCGCCACGGTCCGGGCGGCGGCCGCAACCGAGGCCGTGTCCGTGACGTCGAGCGACAGCACGGTGACGTTGGCGAGGCTACTAAGGGCCTCGGGGATCTTGGCGGGATCGCGGGCCGTCGCGAAGACGTGGTGGCGGCGCCGGGCCAGCACGAGCGCCATAGCGGCACCGATGCCGTCGGCAGAACAGCCCGTGATCAGGATCGACTTTGTTTGAGACATTGTGTAAGATGTTTCATTAAATGAGGTTCCACGATGACTAATCTACAATAATGACACGATTATGTGTGTGGTCACGTGTACCCTTGTACAACAACCAGCTGCCTACAAACGATCTAGGTACCTACCTTACCTAGGTACCTACCTTACCTAAGGTAGGTACCTAGGTAGGTACCTCTCCCTGACTTTAGAATACCCGATTCGAAACCATGGTCCAACGCAAACTTGACTATTACTTGCAGCACTCAGTCCAGCAAAAGCCGTCATCGTTGCCATCACCATGCGCTTCGTCCTTTCTAGATCTTCCCTACCAAATTCGTTACTGCATCTACCTTCTTGTTGGGCTCGTCCGCGTTTGCCCTATCAACTTCAATCAAGAAGGACCCCGCGCTCGGCACTATCTCGGCAAGAAATATCAATCTTCTAACTACGCCTGTTTCTTTGAATCGAGAAAATTCATGGGCAAACTCTATGAGCGCGACTGCAGACCCGCCTGCCACTGCCCACCACTGCCCTTCTCCCTCTTGTACATCTCTCGTGTCATATCCGATGAAGTCTCGCACATCCTCTACTCAAAAAATTCATTCACCATCGGTAGAAGTGACTCATGGGGTCTAAAGCCTCTGCGGAACCTCAACACATCTGCGCTATCATGTCTCCGCGTCTTGACCATTCGTCTGAATAGCTGCGAATGCCTCTACGAGGGGGCATTCCAATCCTTGAGAAATTTTCAGGGACCAGAGTTCCAAGGTCTATTTTCATGTCATCCGCTATGCCCTATGGGGCCCATGACCAACCTCTTCGAAGTCGAGCGAGGCAGCATGCGGCCCTTTTACAAGAATGGCAGGATACAATTAGCAGGCTAGCTGTCCATTGCCGGCTTGAATCATTACACCTCGACTTGGTCTGTGATACTCAAAATATAGAGACAGCTCATGATGTCATTAACCGACTTTCGCCCATCCGGAACCTTGGGGCTTGCTCCATTCGCCTGAGCCAGAATCCGAGTTGGCAACATTCTGCCCTTGCAAGACAGACGGCCCACCCGCTCCTCTCCCATATAGGTACTTATATATAAATTTTATTATTTAATACTTTCGAAAGGATATTTTAATAAATAGAAGTTATTTAAATATGATTTAAAATATTTTGCTATATTCATTTTTTAAAAAAGAGGAAATCCTTATTTGCATAATCTGTTTAAGAACTAGTAGGCTTCATCATTAATCTTAAATTCCCATCGTGTCTAGTCACTTGCTCCCACCTCCGTTCCCTGCCCCATCTACGTCCCAGCATATTAGAACGTGCACAGAAGCACTTTGGTGGCTTAACACTGAGTCCCTGAATGATTGTAGTCTGTTCCCTTGCCAACTTCTGGCACAGGCGATGCTCCGTACTCCAGGAGAAGCCGAACGCATCCGCCGTGCCCATTCGAATTTGCCCATTGGAGGGCAGTAAGTGTATCATTACACTTGTGTTCAATATCCGCGCCTTCATCCAGTAAAATCTTGATAATTTCAATGTGTCCCGACTCTGAAGCAAGTATCAATGGTGTTTGGCCGAGAGTACTTGGGCCATTAATGCTGGCGCCTTGATCAATCAGAAGCCTGACCATGGGGGTAAACCCCTGTTTGGACGCTCGCAACAGGTACCCAAATTTTTGATGCGCAAAATCAATTGGTATCCCTCTATCCAGAATACACTGGACCACATCGACATGCCCCTTTACCAGTGCGAGTTGCAGCGGAGTGTACTCCTCTGCGCTAATACTGTGGACGTTTGCTCCTCTTTCCAACAAGAGCCGGACTAGGGGTACGTTTCCATTGTATGATGCGTATGACAATGCTGTCCATCCGTTTTCCTTGAGAGTCGTGTCGATATCGGCGCTCATGTCTAACATTAGTTTGACGACTTCAGTCTGTCCCCAGGAAGCTGCAGCGGGTAACGATGTAATATTCTTTGCTGTGTTCTTTTGGCTCCAGTAGCGATAAAGATCTATCGCTCGGTCAATACAGCCAGTTCTAAAGAAGAGCCGGAGCAATGTCGACGCATTACTATGCTTTAGAATGGAGGTTATCTCGACATTTGACAACAACATAATGGTCTCTTGGTACATTCCTTTCTCAACGAGACATTGACCAATCTCGAGTACATATTCTAGCCGGATGGAATCATACTCGTCAGACCCCTTCATACCTTGTAGATCTTCTAGGCTTGACCGAAGAAGTTTCTCTGCCTCTCCCACTTTCCCTGCTAGTCGTAAATTCTTTGCTTTGTGCCCAATTGCTAGGAATATTTCTGGGCGATTGTGCCCATCCCGTTTAGTATACGAATCCAAAACAAACTGAATTATTCGCTCAGAATCGTCGAAGCACTTCCTACGTGTCAGGTCACGTGCGTGCATCCTCAACGTATACCGTCTCCAATCAGTCCAAGCCCTTCCTTGGTAGACGTGTTTGTGCCATAAAGAAGCATTCTGTGCAATCTCGTTATGACATACACGGCGTTCTAATTGACGAGAAACTTCCAATGCTTCGTCCAAGCTGTTATGATACAGTAGATCGTCTGCGATTCCCCAAAGAGCTCTGTGGATTACCATCTCAACTTGCGGGGATGGTTTGAGTTTATTGGCGATCCCAAGAGATTCTTGGAAGAGAGAAAGCTCTCGACAAGAGTCAGTTTCGTGCTTCTGTGGACCATCGCAACCCTCCATCATCGCCAGGTAAAGAAGGCATGTGCTTTCACACAAGTCTCGCCTCCTTCTAACCCGACTCAGGGCCCTTTCAAGCATTGGTATCGAGACTGGTGAATTTTCATTTTTACCCTCCCAAAATAAGATCGCCCAGGAAATATGTATCCAGATTGGGAGGATGTTAAGTGGGAGAACTAACAAGGACCTGAGAGATTGGAGTCGAATCGGCGTCGAAAATTGGATACTAGCTTGTATCAATTTTTGGTGGTCCATTTTCAAGAGGTAGGCTGGTAACGCACTCAGAGACCCTTTCGTTTCACTTCCGAGAGTTGGCATAGAAACAGCAACGGATGATGCTCCCAACTCTGTCTCTTGGAATGTCTTGTGACCCTTTGCATTCTGGTCAGTGAAGATGGCCGCGAACCCAGAGATCGAGACCCATGTTTGGTATCTTCTGTCGTCTTTTCCAAATTCGGCTTCTCTTCGAATGATTTCCTGGTCAAAATGTGTCATCAAACGTGAGGAAAAGTCTTCAAAAGTCTCTAGGGCTTCGTTTTCAGGGAATTCTTCGTGCTCCATCAATGAATTCAGGAGTTCCACATAATTGATGACCATTTCCCATGAGTCCATTTCGATGGTGTGTACCGCGTACTCAACAAGACCACAGAATTGCACAGAGGATATGAAAGAATTGAGTATCGCATATGACCCTGCATCCAATGAAATAGTGGCGATGTTGAGCAAATGTACTGGCATGAACTTTGACGCATATGCAAAGAATGGATACTTTTTAGGCAGGCTCACCTCCCTCTCGTCATACATGGGATAACCCCAGTCGAAAGACATAAGGTAGTTCGCACAAGCCCGGAACATCGTCCTCTGACCAGTTGAGCGATCAAGTTTGAAGAAAACGATCTCGTGATCTTCAGCTTCCCATAGCTCCAATGTCCGAGTAAGGAATTCTGCAATGGAAGCATGGGCAAAGTGAAATCGGCCATCTGATTCACCAACAAAATCACCGCAAGCATCGAGGAGTGCATCTCTCGTGAGAATATCATTACCACAGGAACGAGCAGTCTGGTTCTCAGCGGCGTAGGCGCAATCCAGCTCGGGCAGTGTCAGGGGCTCAGGCGAGGCAAGGATGAGAGTCAGCAGATGTTTGGCCCGTCTCATTGAGACCGATGGAACCGCCGATGTACCATAAGACCGCTCCATGAAACTGCGAAACAAGCGGCAGTACTCACGATCTAAATCACGGGGAACATGATCAAGGGTGTAGATTATCTCACTGGTGGAGAAACATCGGTTTAACCCTTTGAAGACCAGGATAATCCATAGGAACATCATTTGGGATTTCTTTTGCAGCGTTTCCTTAATCAGCTCCTTCATTGAGGACACCATAGTATTCGTGGATGCATTCAATTGTTTTTCGATCAATGCATTGATGTCTTCTTTGATCAAATACACGTGAATTCGCAGCTGACGCGGAGTCATACTGAGAGCTGTACGTAGGCAGCTCTCACGACCAGATAAGAAGACCCGGATATTATGATGTTCTGTCAAAAAGTCGATTATCGTACTGAGGCTGCTGTCCATAGAGTTGTTCCAGTCATCTCTGGCTTCATCGATACCATCTATGATGAGGTGGATATCGGACTGGACGTGTTTGATTACGGAACATAGAGCTGCTTTTAACCCCTGTTCAGAACGCAGCGAGCAACTCGTAAGTTGGTGGAATTTTTGATCGATCTCCTCATCCGAGATATTTTGCAAGAGTTGCCACAAAATCGTCCGAAGTAGTCCTGTAAATGTACGTTGATCCTCACTGCCAGCCCAGAAAGAGAAGAATGTTACGATTTTCCCTGGCTTCTGATGGCGTCTGCAATGGATACAGACAGGACTGATTTACCACAGCCTTTGGGGCCATACAGACAGAATATCCTATGAAGGTGATTTGATCCGCTATCTTGTACTTGTTCTATCCACTGCGTGAATTCTGTTTGACGCCAGATCTAATCACAAGTATTGTCGAGTTTTCGAGCGATGAAGTTGTCACCGCATGGGGATAGTGTCGATTCAAGTTGTAGACGTAGTTGAGCTCTTACTATCAAAGTATTTTCTAAGTCTCGTGAGCGGTTCTGTGTACCAAGTCATGATTGTGTATGGTTACCTTCAACAAGGGCTCCTACTTGATTTCCCAGTATCAGTTTAAGTGTGTTTTTGGTATCTTCAATGCGGTCCACGTATTGTTTGATCGTTTTGTCAAACCCCTTTATCGCAAGCTTAACTTGTCCAGTGATTCGCCATCCACTATTAACAGACATAGAACCCTGTCTTAACACTTCATCGAGGCCTTCAAGATCTCGGCGTAATTCTTTCACATATGGATCAAGCCTTTGGAGTATTAAAATGAGTGGTTAAGGGACTACTGTTAGGTACAGTACATAGCTCCTTAATAAGAAAGTATATATAAATAAGACTTCCCCCGTTATTTATAAAAATTAAATAAATAAATTAATATATATAATATTAACTTATATATTATATATTTTAACAGGTTATAAGCCCGGACTTAGCGTTTATAAATTAAATATTATATTTAAAAATTATATAAATTAATTTTAAAATTATTAAATAAATTAAACTTAAAATTAAATTAAAAAATTATTAATAATAAAATAAAATATTAAACGAAATTAATATAAAGTTTAATTTTAATTATTTTATAATTTATTAAATAATTTAAAAAAATTAATTATAATATTTATTAAATTAATTAAAATTATTTTATTATTAATATTA
>MU400029.1:0-50969 GCA_022578945.1 Hypoxylon fuscum
AAAATTAATATATTAAAAAAATAACTTTATAATATATAATAATTATAATTTTTTTATTTTTATAATAAAATTATTTATTTAAGAGAGGTTATTTAGCTTTTATATGGTGATTATTGTAAAATCTAATGTATCGGGTAATCCTCGGATATGCTCTAATTAATGCACGATGCGTTAATTAATGTGTAGTATTGTTAAGTGCGATGGGCGAATGATAGAGAAGCCAGCACTAGTATCGAAGCAATACGAATTGCGCAGTGCTAGTATCCATGCCCCTAAACTAACATAATATTCCGTGATGTGACGTAGATCATCCTAACCGAGAATTTGGCTTTGATGGCCTCGATGACGGGGTCATTCGCAACGTCTACCACGGGCATTCCGCTGTTTGATGAGCGACTCGCAAATCGAATTGCTGGGGCAGAAAAAGTCACATGTCGTCCATCACTGGAATGTCTGTCGCCCTCGGGAACATTGACTCTCTGGCGCATCTTTCCGGACCGTAAGTCAATTTCAGCAACAATATCTTCATTTGTTCTCTCTGCCCGTCTCCTTTTCTGTGCTGGTTCGAAGTTGGTAACGAGTCTCGATTCCGGGTCGATCCAGATGCTGCCCCTATCGACATGCACATATAGGTAAGAGCACGATGCGTCCAACTCCATACAATGCGGTCCGGTATATGGACTAATATCCACCGAGGAAATGATATCCCCTATCGAAATATCGAAAATAGAAATCTCATGAGATAGTTCGATGGGTGCGAAATTGTTGCCCTGCCGGTGACGCTGACTGATGTACAAGAGATTTCGGCTCCAATCATGAACAATCTCCTGAGGTTCTGCGAGCAGGTCGTCTAGAATGTAGACACGGTATGAGACTGCGATGTCCGCAAAGGTACATGGCTGGGCTTCCGAGCTAGACATACTGGGTCTGGTGTCTCTAGATTCTTTACAGTCTTTCAAGTCGTTCTCATTGGCAGTGAGGATACCTCGAGAACGATCTGGATCAGGATAGGCTTGAACGGGTTCTCTCTTTGGTTTAATATCTTTTGGTGCCATGTCGAATGTTGTGCGAGATCCGCTTGAGCTATTTGGAATGCAGCCCCCACCGTTACCTTATCACGAGTTTATCGTACTTCTAAATGAGGCTTTCGTTGTGAGTGACAAAACTTGATGTGGGCGTAAGTTTCCTCCAGTCTGCTGGACAATAAGAGAAGGAATGCACTCTGCCACGCCATATTGCTTTCATATCGTACCTACAGTAGGACTTGATGTCCGAAGTTAAGCCCCGGAACTACGATGTATTGCCACGCGGCTGATTCCCGTCTCCCGAAGCACCGGTAGCGATTCATTTTCGATGATTATGTACCTCGAAATAGGATATCAGCTCTAGTTAGGGCTGACCAATCATGGTCCTCTATTACACTTCAGCTCGTATATAGTAGCCAATCAGAGTATCTCTCTTTGAACGCAGCCTCATCACGGGAACTAACAAAGTGGACTAGTAGGATTCGGAAGGTCGAGGCATTAGTTGGTGTCTGGAATAGGCATCAGTTTAGTCTAAGGACTCCGAGATTGGAACCCAGATTAGGTGTCCTGGACAGAAAATCGCCGCAGACTCCTAAAAGACTTAGAGGATTCATCGGAGTTAGGGCAAGGCAGACAGAGCTAATCACGTTTACTTTCTGCGGGGGTATAATCACTCAATAAATCAATAGATCGTATCATAAAAGGGGTCGGCCATTCTACATCGTGAGAGTATGGCCAAAGAGATTAGATTGGGCAACGATCTATGCAAAATAGACCTCGAGCATATAATGCGGATTAAAAATGGAACACACCTAACTATGGAATAAAAGGATACGATGGCTTTAAAGGGGGGTTCTCCAGCCCAATTCAAATATGCGCCGCACAAGAAAAAAGTTCGATGTGCTCACATTTCAATACATCTAAGCACAAAGCTTATTCTATTATGTCTTATAAAATGCTGCACATTGTGAGTTGCAATCTAGGGCATTTAGTTTTGAGGTAATCAGAGACATACCACTCTGCGAGGCATCTATGAGACAGATTAATAGACATTGTTGCCCAAAACCGATGGCTTGTCCATACCCATGAGGACGTCTGAAACCTATGGAGAAAGTTTATCCAAGGGAGTCAGCATCTTTGCTAGAGACCCTATTTCCTATAAGTGGCGTCTCGCATATTCGCTGAATGTAACCTACTTTATTACGTTCTAGAGTTTCTTGCAGTGCATGTTTAGTGTTCATTTCAACAGGTTGCATAGTACTTAATGCCTTCAGCATCTATATACATCACCCGAAAGTTGCCCTGATCAATTACCATTGTTGTTAATGGACCTGAGCCCCTTGGGCTTACCTGAGCTGATGCTGATTTAACCTAGCCAAAGGTGTTATTGACGTACGGAAGTATCTAGTAAGCGGAAGCCCATAACGAGGAAACAATTAAGATACGCGTGGCTTTATTACCCATGGTAGTAATATACATCACCCGAAACTTTTCCTCAGCAATTGCCATTGTTACCAATAGACCTGAGTCCCTCTGAGATGTTGCTGATGACCATTGCTTTAAACTCCAAACTTCTCGGAAAGTGTGCTAATAAAAGCACAACGCTCGAGCAACTTTTCACGGCCAACCTCTCTTTTTCTCGTCTGTGAAGCCATTGACTCCATCTCTGTGTATCCAACGCTGTCCACCAGTGGCTGTTGGAACCCATTGTCCTCTTGTCCTATAACGTATGCATTGGTGTAATCCGAGCTCACATGGCATGAGCCGGATCCCAGAGGCCCACCAATTACATGCACATTGAAGCTCGATAGGGTCGAAGCCATAGATCCATCGAGTGTCTTGGGATCCGGAAACGCCTCCGGCCAGGAGCTGAAGTGCTCGTCTTCGGCCGAGGTAGGATCGCCACTGTATGCGAAGTTGATAAATGCGGTGGCCATAGACTGCGATAGTTTTCGGTCGTCTTCTGAAACGGAACCTTCGGGGTAAACTCCATAAAAGATGTAATTTGTGTCGCTGCCGTGAGCTACCCTTATGTATGACATACCTACACCCTTGAATAACGGCGCGAGCATGCTCTGGTTTAGGTCATAAAAACGTACGCCAGGGAAAGTCGGATGAGTAACTCTGGATTGCCTGGACATCTCATAGCCGAAGTCAATTGAAGAGCATGTGAATAAAATGTCGCGCAAGATGCGCGACGCTCGAAAGAAATGAACGGAGACGTCAGGGTCTGATGCTGCTTTCGAATCTTCGTAATTTCGAACGTCTTCTTCGAAGTCGGAGACTGAATAGAGGGAGAAGAGCTGCTCATAGTCCTCAGTGGTTAATTCATGTGCGAAAGCCTTGATAGGCGTTTTGATATCTTCTTCGTTTTGAAAGGGTTCGGCGGGACCAGCATTCGTGGCACCATCATCTTGAGCCCAACCAAAGACCATTGGTATGCCTAGGTAGTGAACGTTAGCTGTACTGCTAACTGATATTATGGAAAATTCATGATTTACCTTTTGTAAACCTCCCGGCTTTGTATAGCACCTTGTGGCGATCCAGTATGAAGTCGTCGTCGACCGAGGGAATGAAGGTGAATAGTCCGGCCGGCGGATGATTCGAGACTGAATAATTCATGGCCGTTTCTGTGAGCTTCTCCATCGGTGCCTCCCTCAGACACTTCAATATATCCTTGTCATCTTCTCTGTAGCATCCCAGTCTTTCGGCGACGGCAATGGCATGTACTTGCATCACTAGTGATATTAAGTGCGGTGCCAGGTGGTCCAGACATGGACCACACTTTTGTAAAAGGCACGTCCTTCTCGCCTCCGTAAGCCAACGTCTGAAGCGATATAAAGGTTCCGCCAGAACTCAGCCCGAAAGCTGTGATGCTGTCTGGGTTACCGCCAAATGAGGCAATGTTGTTTTTTACCGATTGGAATCCGGCGCGCTGGTCTCGCATGCCAACGTTCAGTGACTTTTGGTCATATAATGTTTGGAGGTTTGCGAAACCAAAGATTGTGAGGCGATAGTTGAGCGAAACATAGATGATTGGCTTCTTGATGGATGCTGAGAGCTTGATAATATGGCCGGGATCGAAATGGCAGAGCCCTTGACCACGCCACCACCATGAAGCCAAACGACCACAGGAAGACGGTCTAACGTTGTCGTACCGGCTCAGCGTCTAAGTCAAGTATCGCGAAATGTTTGACTTGGACCAATCAAATCAAGTATTTCTAGAAACGCGGATTGATTGGTCAAATTTACGAACCGGCTTGACTAAAAGTGGGGCCATATCGGTTAAAATTAATAACCGAGTCTTGGCATAAAGTAACCCTCACTAGCTACACCAGCCATACCAGCCACAATTGCCAAGACTTAGCTATTAATTCGAACTCCAGCTGTGGGTCTGGGTTTAAGTGGGTATATGTGGGTCTCCATACTCTTGAAATACTTAACCAGGTAAAACAATTAAAAAATTTTTTTAATTGGCTTGAACGAACTGGTAAAATAAGCGACTTGACTCGAACTGGCCAGGTAAGTCGAGTCAGGGCCAAGTAATTACTCGACTTGGTTAAGACGCTGTACCGGCTGGTCTCGCGATTCGGAGGTGAAGACAATCCTCGCTAGTGTCTGGGGTGTCGGCGAAAAAAGGTGGAGTGCCAGCTTTGGATTGTGGACATGCCGGACCAGGTGCCGTAGCATCGATCTCGCTTCCATCCGGGGGGCGAAACGCCGTGATCCGGAGGTGTCATGGGCAAACTTGATGTTCTGGAAGTGCTCTATGGAGTTCTTGGTAGTCCCTCGGTATGAGATACGACTATCCCCAATCTGAACCACCGGATCTGCAGCGACGAAGAGACTCGAGGCCAGGCCAAGCAGGGCCACCCGTAGACAAGCCGACAGCATCTCGGGCACTCGCAGTCAGAAAAAGCAGGGTGAAAGCCCTCTGCGATTCAAGGTTGATAGAGATGGGGTATGTTAGGAACAGTAGAAGGCCTTCTTATGAGCAAGATAAACGGCTGGCCATTTGAAAGGAAAACGGGGATGTAAGGGCAACATATATTTCCAAAAGAATAGGTGGGTTACACAGCATAAGGCAACTACATACATAGGTAGATATCACCAACTGGATGAATGGTAGCTTACGACGTCTTATGTAGATGCGCCGGGCAACCAGCCGCCCGTCGGTAGACAGATAAACATACTAAGGTACACAAATAAAAGACATTAAGCTCAAATAAAGCTAAACACGTACTAGGTAGTTTCGTGGCTTAACCGCGAAGCAATTAAGTTTTTTCATTCCATGCCATGCCGATTATTAACACTTTATACGGTGTTTCACAGCCAAATCTGTTAACATACTGCATTAATTTAAACGTGGCAACCATGAATAAAATCATGTCACCTTTCCTGGCTGGAACCACTTATATAATCAGGCCAGCAGTCAGGGCTGGATCTATGTACATAGTAATTACATAATGAAGCCAGTAGCCAGACGCCCTCGCCACACATTTCGAGTACAGCCACAGACGCGCGCACGGTTACGAAAAAGTATTCCACAACGTAATAACAACTTCACGAATGCTTAAAAACATTAATAATTGGTAAAGATCGATAGATCGCGCTTTTAATGACCTTTTAGAATTGTTTGCATTTGTTTTTAAATAAAAAAAGGATCGAACGGAGCAAAAAGAGTGGTAAAATCTGGGGTAAAATGGGATTATATGATTGGCTGGCGAGGATGTGGCTTGACTAATGAAATAGAGAGAACTGTGACCTATGGTACTCGCTTCTAACCCGCCCTCAAGATCGAGCTTTCTTACCTCCTTCTTGTAATTGCAACGCTCGGGTTTGTCAAACTCCCAGTCTGCTTGCTCTACTGGCACATATTGGCAAAGGTCATGTACCGACGATTCTTCGTCGTTTGGATGGCCGTCATATTTGTATGGGCTACTTCCTTCGTCCTTGCTGGTCTACTAGAGTGTGGTTCACATCTCACCGCCCTCTAAGGGGACCTCCAGGAGTATCTTGACCATTGTGGAAGCGCAATCCCATCGGGATGGGTAATGGTCGGGTTGGATATGGCAACGGACTTAATCACACTTGTCATTCTAATTCCAGCCATATTGAAATTGCAGATGCCAACTCACCGAAAAATCCTTACCTCGTTCATCTTTATGACTGGGGCTTTGTAAGTTCCTCGACCGCTTCTGATTTGATCATCGTGGTCTTCTAACTTTACATAGTTCAGTTGTTGCGTCTATTGTGAAAGCATATATTTACATGACTGCTAGCTTTGGTCTTTACACCGAAGATGCTATATGTAAGTTTTCCACAAATAGTACTTGCCTTTACGTACTGACCATTTTCGAAAGTAATTATCACGGGTTTATCCATCTGGAACTTGGTAGAAGTCCAAGTTGGTATCATTGCTGCTTCCGGCCCTACTATCTGGCCAATTTTGGCTCATATGCTACCCAACGAGAGTCATTTGTCTCTTGTTAGCTTTTCAAAGAAGAACAGGTCGAAGGAGCCTAGTGATTTGTCGAGTTTCGTGAAAATGAAGAATCTTGCACCAAGTCGAAAGCGTGAGTCCAAGGCCCCAAGCGGGGCTGAACCAATTTGAGATGCAGACAATGACTCATATGTCGACTCACTGCACTCACGTTTGAGAGAGTATACGTTGCAGTCCGTATAGTTACGGTGCAGTAGGGATTGACGGAGATGCTTATGGTTGCAATATAGCAGAAGCCGTGAGAACTAGGTGTAGAGCAGTAAGAGTAGTTTGGGATAGAGTAAATAGCTGGACGTTTATGGAAAGAAAGTGAGTCCATTTTTGACATCCTCCCTGGGTTGTTGTGAGCCAAGGCTGAGCCTCCCCTGAGTAGCGGCTGATCAGGCCTGAGTAAAGCGGCAAGAGATGGTGTGAAGGGTAGGGGGTCAGCAAGGGCAACTTTTGGGTAATGTAGCAGGCATTATCATGCAGGCGTACGTGGGCTATTATTCCAATATTGAAAATACGGTGAATACTAATAGCACCTATACTATTTTTGTGATATCTGGAAGATGAATCAACTAGGGACCATCAAAATAGCTGCTACACAAGAGGCGTGATGGCTGCGTAAATACCTACATGTATCTACTGTGGTACAATCTGACCTAGATGAATTAAGTCAATATTATGTTTGTTTATCCACAATCGTCACCTACTCTCCAAGTAGCGAAACACGTATTGTGAGGCCGAGATCACTTTTATACATGAGTACCTAGGTAAGTACCTCTGTAACCTACGAGCCTTCCATTCCTAGTTAGCAGGTACATGTATCTTCTGTCCTCCAAACACGTACATGTACCTTCTAGCCTGGTTTGCGCCTACCTCACCTCTCAATGCATCTACTTTGGGTTTCTACCCACGTTCTTCCTTCCTCACTCGAATAAACACCAGTTCATGGTGGAGTCAAGACCTAAGGTACCTAGGTAGCTTGTTTTGGACCTTACCTCCCGCTGCTGTCAATTCTTTCCTTTTCAACATTCTTCTCTCTTCAAATTCTTTTCCTCTTCAACCCTTTTTTCTCTGCACCTTCTTTTCTCTGCAACTTCATTTCGCGTCGCGTCTGTGTACTTCGCAGACAACCACGCCGCGATAAGATTAAGAGAGACGCATCACCCTTTACTTTTATCATTCATTCACTGTTGTAATTTCCCACCCTTCATCACCTGAACTCCATCATCATCAACAACTTTTCAATCCCGCCTACACACGTAGGAAACCGAGACCTACGAGAAATCATGGCGCCCGAAGTGTGCCGATACTTCCAACTTCCTCGAGGTTGCCACAAAGGGACAGCCTGCAAATTTCTACACGTTAAACCTGAGCCTGTTTCCGCCGAGAGTAGCCAGAGAAAGCCTCAGGATCATAAGGATCAGCCCACCATGGAAGACAAACAAAATGACGAAGCCTTCTACAAATGGCGAAGACTGATCCCGCGTGCCTCTGCAGGTCGACCTCAGTCTTATGGCGCGAAGCTTTCCCAATTCTTTCAGAATGCATACACTCTAGTCCAAACCGACTTGAACATGCTTCAGAAGACAGTCACCGAGCTTGCTACCGAGCAAGGTGCCCTAGCGGTTCGCGAGTTGATCGACGAACGTATCCTCTACTGCTACACTGATCATGACCGCGTTACCCTTTGGCGTACCTGTATCCGACCCTTCTTCCAAATCCTTACCGAACCACGAGTAACTCAATCAGCAATTCTAGAAGTACATACCGGCACAATCTACAATGTCATCTCTGGCCGAAATGCTGGTCGGCTTGAGATCCTATTCAACTACTTGCGCGATCTTGCCATGAATTGGCAACCACCTCTCATCGGCGATCAGGATGAATCCAAGAGTGAATTCCTAGAGGTCTGTGCTAATATTTTGGCCAAGACAATTGACAGCAACACCCACACCATCGTCAATGATGTTATCCCGCCCAATGTTACTTGGCTACGGGAGTCTATCGATAGTCTAGGTGAGGGTCACAACTTCTGGCGCCTACAAGCGACAAAACACCTCGAGTATGTCCAAAGGCGCCTTGGTATTGTCAAAGGAATCGCGGAAGATCGTGCTTCCACAATTCCGTTGCCCAGCCAGGCACACTTCACGCTACGTCGCGACCTTCCAGGGAAGCTATCGACAGAAGGCCCCCGCCATGATAACGACTCAGATGACATAACTGAGATTCGAATCTTGCCGACTATGTCAGAGATCATGGCAACACGAGACGACTATCGCCCTTTTCATGACCCAACCCAATTGCACTTGCCAGGGATTCAAGGACTCATCGATCGCCATTTTCGACTACTTCGAGATGATATGATTGGTCAGTTGAAAGAATGCGTAAATGAAGAATTGCGACTACTTGACCATTCCGAGAATGGCACACATCCCGAGAACGGTACAATCGTCAAGCAACAACACGGCATTCGAACAAACTCGTACAGCATCGTGGATATACAGGATATCACTTGTTCACGCCGAGCTGGAATTGAGTTTCATTTGAAGATTGAACAGCCCATTTCTGTGGGTATACTGACGCGCGAAGCCCGCGAAGATTGGTGGGAATTGTCCAAACGCCTCGAGATAGGTGCTCTCGTCTGCCTTTTGGAGAAGGGTACCGCTGTTTTCTGTGTCGTATCCGAGTCTACCGTGAGACCTAACCTGGCTCAGAAAACCACGCCGAAGGTAAATGATGCCGGTGAGATCCTTGAAAAGCGCAACCTACACAGTAATAAGGACTTCGCTTATGTCAACTTGAATCTTGCCGAACCTACCGAAACGGACCTTGGAGTAATGCTTCGAGCATTTCAATCCGGTCAGCCGGCGCAAAGATCCCTCGTAGAGTTTCCTGGGATCCTCTTGCCGTCATTCAAACCGACCCTATCGGCACTACAACAGATCTTCAAGTCCCTGGACATTCCCTTCGCCGACCTTCTCGCGCCATCTTCTGATGGTCCAGCTGAAGTCAGCATCCCACCTCCCCTGTATTCGACGAAACCTCAGTTCAAGTATAATCTAAAGTGTCTCACTTCAGACGGAGAAAACTTGCTATTTTCGCCTTACGACACTCCGGATCCCCAGGAGCTCTGCAGTCGATCGAGCCTAGACGAAGGCCAGGCAATAGCTCTTCTGAATGTGCTGAGGAGAAGTCTAGCATTAATCCAGGGACCTCCTGGCACAGGAAAAAGCTACACTGGCGAGGTAGGTTTAGAACGACCCCTTTTAAATTAACAATGACTAAATCCGATCGCAGGCAATCATCAAAGTACTTCTAGCAAACAAGAAGAAGGCTCAGACAGGCCCTATCCTATGTGTCTGTTACACTAACCACGCGTTGGATCAACTTCTCGAGCATCTCTTGCATGGAGGAGTGGAACAGATCATCCGAATTGGTTCGAGATCTAAATCAAAGGTTCTGGGTAATCTGAACCTACGCAAGATTGGTCAGGAGATGGATCGTACCAAGTCCGAGAGGCATGCGGCATGGAAGTCTGGTTCGGGATTAGGTGAAGCAGAAGTGCTGATGAAAGATTACCTGCAAGGGTTGAAGACCTCTACAACTCCTCAAAGGATGAAGGAGCATATCAAGACGCAAGCGGTGCCGTTCCACAATGCGATATTCGGTGTACACGAGGATGGTTGGACTACAGTCACTCGCAAGGATGAACGAACCCAATTCTTGAGCTGGATCAGTGCCGGTTACATGTCGGAGAGCCCTGCTCGTGACATTGACGTGTTGAAGGAAGAGAATCCGGAAAGCCTGAGCCGAAACGAACGATCCTTAATGTGCACAGCATGGAGTAAAGAAGTCGTCGCCGATGTAGAAGACGAATTTATTTCTCTTCACAATGACTACCACAAGGCCAGAAAGGAGCACGAGACGGTGACACGTGAGGTAAGTTCTCTTGGGTTTCTTATGGCGCACACTTTTCTATGTGACATTACTAACGTAGTTTCTAATAAAGGTTGATCTTCGGGCGCTCAGAGAAGCTGATATTGTTGGCGTTACCACGACAGGTCTTGCGAAGAATTTAGAACTACTTCGAAAACTCGACACGAAGATTCTGATTTGTGAGGAAGCAGGCGAAGTTCTGGAGAGCCACGTTCTTACAGCGTTGCTCCCATCAGTAGAACATGCTATTCTCATTGGAGACCATCTCCAGTTGCGCCCCCAGGTAAAAAACTACGAGCTTTCGGCAGCGAATCCTCATGGACAGAAATATTCGCTGGACGTGTCGCTGTTCGAGAGGCTTGTCCAACCCACTCGGCCAACAGACCTGAAACTCCCATTCGACATGCTTGAAATACAGAGGCGCATGCATCCATCGATCTCGAACTTAATAAGACACACGGTATACGACTCTCTTCAAGATGCCGAAAATGTCAAGGACTATCCCGAAGTGATTGGTATGAGAAGACGGCTGTTCTGGTATGACCATGATAAACCAGAGGCAGGGTCAGACCCGAGCCAGCCTACAAATACGTCCAAGACAAATGATTTCGAAGTTGAGATGGTTTGCGCTTTTCTCTCTCATCTTGTGCGCCAGGGAGTGTATGGGCGTGACGACATTGCCGTTATAACGCCATACTTGGGACAATTACACAAGTTGAGAAGAAGGCTTCAGAACTCGTTTGAAGTCGCCATCGACGAGCGAGACCTCGATAACTTACGCAACGAAGGCTTGGAAGAGATCGCAACTCCGCAGATCTATAGAAAGTCATTAGGAAGTTGTTTGCGGCTCGCAACCGTTGATAACTTCCAAGGTGAAGAAGCGAAGGTTGTTGTCATTTCCCTAGTGCGAAGCAATAAAGAACGCCAATGTGGTTTCTTGAAGACTATGAACCGAATCAACGTACTTCTTTCACGCGCACAACACGGGATGTACTTGTTCGGAAATTCCGCCACTTATAGCGCCGAGGAAATGTGGTCGAAAGTCATTGCTATGCTAAAGCAAAACGGCAACCTTGGTCCCAAGTTGCAGCTACAATGTCCCAGACACAAGGACAAGTCTATCGATGTATCTGATCTTGATGACTTCGTCCGGCTGTCCCCGGAAGGTGGATGCAACGTCCAGTGTGCTCTTCCGCTGGACTGTCAGCATACTTGTCGCAGCAAATGCCATGCCGCACCTTTGCACCAAGCAGTGAAATGCCTCGAGCCCTGTCCACGAACGAAGAAGTGTGGCCATAGCTGTCCAAGGCGCTGTGGAGAAGCATGCGAAGAAAACTGCTCCACTATACTCAAGGGAAAGAAACTTCTTCTACCATGCCAGCACTCATTGTCCTCCCCTCGCTGCTGGCAAGTCGAAACACCTCATACAATCAAGTGCAACGAGCGCGTGAAGAAAACTGTGCCGGGATGCAATCATTGTATTGAGGTGCCTTGCTGGCAGGAAATAACTAAGGACTCCTTCATCTGCAAAGCCTTATGTGGGCAATCTCTTCCATGTGGACATACATGTAAAGAAGCATGCAAGGTCTGCAAGACCCGTATGGACGGACAAATTACGCAGGAAATGCACAAGCCCTGCACATCTATCTGCGGTCGAAAGTACGGCACGTGCAAGCACGCTTGTGTCCAAAAGTGCCACCCAGGCAAAGATTGTCCTCCCTGTGGATTGCCTTGCGAGGTAGAATGCTGCCATTCCAAGTGCAACAAGAAGTGCTCTGAGCCTTGCACACCTTGCGCGAATAAGTGCTCATCTATCTGCCCACATAGCAGATGCACTATGCCGTAAGTTAAGAATCCAGAGATCGTTCAGTGACGCCAATACTAACATCCAATAGGTGTGCAGCGCCCTGCGATTGGGTTCCCTGTTCGGAGCGTTGTGGTCTTCCACTATCATGCGGGCATCAATGTAAGTCTCATAATATATCAGGTACAGTGGTTTTAAAAGAATCCGATACTAATTCACTAAACAGGCCCCTCACTTTGCGGTGAGACTTGTCCTGATGCGAAATTCTGCCAAGTTTGCGCATCTCATGATGTCAAGGCGACCGTGGTGGATACGCTCAACAACCGTAAATATCATGAAATTGACTTGGACGAAGACCCTTGCATATTTGCGGGTTGTGGCCACTTCATGACGGTGTCCAGCATGGATAATGATCTTGGTATGGCTTCCTATTACGACGTTGATGACAACGGTACGGTTATGTCCATCAAGTCTCCCCCTAAGCCTTTTACGAACACAACTATTAAGGCTTGTCCGACTTGCCGAGGAAGCTTGCGAGGTATCTCACGATATGGGATGATAGTTCGACAGACCATACTAGATGAGGCGACTAAACAGTTCATCAAATCATACTACGATGAATCATTGAAGTTCGAGCAAAGAATCATTGATGAGCAAGAACGACTTGGTCAGTTGGGGAAACCTACTCAATTTCTTGAGTCGATGGGGAAACCGGGAACCATCTGGATCAATGGAGCCACCGTTGACCAAGTGCTTGCTATCCACGAATGGATAATGGATGATCGGTACATGCAGATTATTGAACTTCTCTTCAAGATACACCAGTATCTAGTCGACGTCACAGCGGAAGAGAAGCCATATAAGCAGATAACTGACGGTGCTCGTCGTCAGCACTCGGTCACGGTCCAAACCCGCGGTAAACTTCTCGCACACGTGGCGCTCTACCGCTGCTATCTAGTTGTCTTGGGCGACTTTCTACAATTGAAGGCCGATGCGACACAATGCGTTGCAAAGGTGAACTTTAATTTGGCGGTTGTAACGAGCGAATTGGAGACTCTCGTACAGTCGGCACATGATGCCAGCTATGTTCGCCAGGAGGCAGAAAGCCGCCTCCTTTTTGTCAAGCTCATTGCAATGGCTCGACAGGCGAATGCTAACGTGAATACCAATCCTCCCCGAATCAGCGTGCCAAATATCATCGTGGACAGAGCCAAGTATCATCTGTACAAGGCCGACCTACTTGTTGCTCAATACCCATCAACATCGTATCTCCGAACCGAACTGAACAATATCGGAGAATCGCTTTTCGAGGGTGGTTTCAACTACGAGACTTCTATTGAAGAGAAGCTTGCAGTCTTGAAAATGAAGACCGAGGAGTACACAGGCACTGGCCACTGGCGTCTAGGCTGTTCCTGTGGTCATCCATACGTAACGGAAAATGATGAATCGCAAGAGTGCCCGGAATGCGCCTCTAGTAACGCAGAGGATGTGATTGCGGACGGAGTTGGGGACTTGAGTTTGGATGAGTGGTAATTCGAGGATTAACACTTCAACGATAGCTTTTGTCTGGCAACCGGTTTGGCTTCTATTTGGCCATGTCCTTTCAGTTGCTTGCTAGCAAGGGGTGACTACCTACGTAATGCAGGTCACACAGCATCAGATGGATGGATACCTACCCAGCCCGACCTAGGTATCCCTGTTACCAATGAATTCTAGTCTCGATGCTCAATTCGGGAGCCACGCCTCCTTTCACGACGATGTGAACTTGACAATGAATGGCAAATGGTACTTCCCCAAGATTTATATGTGCAATAGTGTTTCCGTGATTGTAGTTTCGCTTGATTGATTTAATGATGTTTAATGTTCATGATTCTCTATGGTCTCGCACCAGGTAAGTCCGTCGAGCCCGCACACCCTGTACCAGTGGCTTCGAGCACGGCTCCCGGGTGGCTGCCCTACGCCGGCTTTCCGGTAGAGGAAGCTCCAGGGTGGCGTGACCGTTTCCAGCCATCCTGGATTTGATGACCACCTTGGACGTTGGAACTCTCCCGGGTAAGTCCGACCAGACTTCCACGCATCAACCCTCCAGTAAGAGCAAGCCTACCCTGTATTGACCTACTACCTAGGATACTAAGGCCCCCCCGGTAACTACCTACATGTCTAAGTGGCTATGCCCCTAGCCCCTGTTAATTCGAGCAACACTAACTGTGTATCAACTAGACTGCGGCGTATGGCGTGTGATAGGTATAGTATATATATACACCTATGTGGAAGCATGTGCTAGTTTGTAAATTACGATACCAGGCTCAGACATTGCAATCCAACTTAGCTGTCCCAAGAGAAGACTCTCTTCCCTGTTCGTATTTCACACCCTTGGTACTGATCGAAGAGGCATCTATTTTATATCCTCATCAGAAGAGCTTAGCACAGTTAGATCTCTATGCATATATACTTCTCGAAATAGAAAAGCAATGCTTTCTAAGCCTTGTAAGTCAATGCTCCCTACTAAGATCTAGCATAAGATGCCCATCTTTGTCGATCGTGAAAAACCATGGTCAAACCCCACGATAGGCTACAGTAAGTATAACCTCCAAAACCCCGATTGGAATTGATAGCATCCGGCTCAATACTTTGGGATATAGATCGACGGGATCATCGTGGAGTACGTTGGGCAGCAAAAATGTGGCTTACAACCACAACCAACGACAATATTTATCAGTCTACCCTCTTATAATGAAACAAAACGCACGTGCAGCTGGAAATACCAAATCAGCTAAAGAGTGTCGTTGGTGGCTACTATGTAAGTATGGATGTAACGACCGTTATCGGAGTACTTGGATACAGCCTCGCTCGCACACAGGCCGGGCGTAGACGTTCTTATGAGTACACCCTATTTTAATGAAAGACACGCCCTTCCCATCATACTAAGTCTTCTCCCAGTCATTGGTCTCCATATTGTCCCTAAAAACCCCAGCAGTGCATTCTGTCCTCGTGGTCAACATCTTGTCCCTCCTTCATCATTCGCTCAGTTAGCGTTTGGCCCGCTCGCGGATCGGCTCCATCAAGACGTTGAAAAGCTGGACAAGTTAGCTTAAGGGCATTTCGGAATACGCTACAGCAGGTAAGGAAGAACGTACCCATTCCTCGATTTCCTTCTCATTCTCTCGTAACTGCGCGTATTTCTTGTGCAAACGGCCTGCATCGTTACGTCAGCTGAAGTTAGGTAGTATATGAAGTCGCAGGGAGGAATTTACCTGCAGTGCGGAAAAGGACTTTTTCAATAACCGGGTCGTCAGCGAGCGAGTCGAGAAATTGGTCCGCGTCGCTGCTGTTGCCAACCTGGCTGATCAAAAACATGACGGCTGCGATGATAATGAGTAAATAATTTCCACTTACGCATATTAAGAATAGTAGGAGGTAACAGCCGAACTTACAGTCTTGTGGTAATCCACGATTTGCCAGTTCCTGGCCACATTTGAATATGGCGTTCTTAAGTGTGTCTGGTGTCTCTGGCTCTGGCTTGCCATCTGTGATTGTTAGGATCAGGTATGGTCGCCTAAGCTTCTCGTTCCTGTTGATCACGTCATAGATGAATGGCTGCAGGATCTTCTTTTCGAGCCCCGTGCCGATGTTTGTCCCGCTCGCGGGCCTGAACTGCATACTAGCCTCAATCTGGCTCTTATTGAGATCATCAAGCCCGCTATCATTCCTATTGATGAAGCGTAGGTGAGCTCCAGAGTCTTTCAATACGAGGCCTAGTTGCTATGCTAACCATGCGCTTGACTAGGCCTCTCTGGGCATCCATTCTGGTGGACTTTGAAATGTTGATATAGGAGTTCATCGAACCACTGTCATCTAAATACGTGTTAATATGGTGGAACTAGATGAAAGAAGTATGGCACAAGTAACCTACCACAGTAGAAAACCGGCTGATACAAGGCCAGTTGGACGAGTCCTTTGATTTGCTCCGGATCCTTCAGGTAGTTCTCGGGATCGTTCACAGCGTCCACTACATTCTCGGCCACATTTTCTAGGTACTCGCTTCCAGGTGGGAAGAACTGGCTAAGATCGCTGTCTTCGACGAATTTGCTAGCGACCTCTTTGATGTCCTCAACAGTGGCGGGGCTATCAGTCTTGATGGCTACGTCGACCTTCTGCTCGGTAGCGACTGTGAGGTGGTATAGGGACGAGACGACCCTCTTAGTGATACCAGCGACAAGACCGCTGTTGAAGTAGGTCATAGTGAACATAGCAAAGTTGACGATGGCTATGACAAACTCGAAGAGACCTTGGTACTGCTGGTCTACGGATGCGATGGCATTTCGGATGGCTGCATTTCCCGACAGGTCTGCTAGGTATTGAGCGGTTTCTCCATGGCAATTCTTGACCTGCAGCGATGCTCCGGCCTTGTGAAGCATTGCTGCAATCTTTGAGTCCCGAGCTCGTGTAATAGCCACCATTAGCGGGGTCTCGTTGTCGCAAAGGTCGTCTGTCAGATCCACCTCCGCATTGTGGTCGATAAGCAGTTTCACGATCTCCTCACGGTGTACCCTAGCGGTCACTGCAAAATAGAGAGGGGTGCACCCGTACTTGGCCTTCTTGTTGACGCCCGCTTTGTTGTTTAGCAGTACCTTCGTGGCGTCAATCTGCCCAAACTTCGCAGCTGTAGCAAGCGGGGCGAGTCCCGTTAGGGGATCCAGTTCATCTACGGGGTTGCCCGCGGCGAGATACCGCTTTAGTTTAGATGTTGTGAGGGCTTCTTCACGAATTGATTTGTAAATATCCATGATGTGTGAAGAAGATGAGTGTCTCTGTGAGGTTGTTATTGCTGAGATAGAGTATGAGAGAACTTAAAATATGGCGGTGGTCACCATCTTTTATAGCCCATGAGCTGGAGCTACGTAAATACTGTAATTCTTCTCCAGGTGTGACTCTATACTGATGGGCGTCGTTGTAGCACAAGAAGGCTGTCGACAACCTGATAATAGAGTTCAGAGTATCTCAACATTTAGCGGTGAAGGATTTAGCCAATATATAACTCCTTGGTGGCGCCCAGTCGTATCGTACATATTGAAGGCACGGTTACATAGGAGCAAGCTTGCTTGCCGCCATTTATGAAAAAAGACGGTTTTCCTTCTGCTTGTCCACTAGAAGCTCGAAAACGTACCACAGAGCCTCAAGCTGAACGTCATGAGGCACCAATGATGCCTGACTTAATGAGTATTGCTTTTTCTTTTTTTTTTACGAAGCTTACAATTATCAATGTTGTGTAATAATAACTTTAATTATTGGGATTGGTAGCCTTGTGATGACTTGCGATATCATGACATTGCGAATACTACCTTACGCCCGGTAACTGACCGATATGTAAGATATTCGTCAAATGATAATAAATTATACTTTAAGGGTGTATACATGGCTTCGCTTTGGAGTGCTCTTGGTAGCACAAGTTTAAAAGAACACAATTATAATATAATATTCTGCGAGGAGTGGTCATAAGCATATATTTCCACATGCCCCAACGTCGAAGCCGAACTGTTTTAAATGTCTATCAATCGGATGAAGAAAGATTCGAAAGGCGGAAAAGGGGAAACCAAAATTAAAAAGCATAGAATTAAATAAAAATAATTAAGAAATATAAGTGCATGGAGGATAAGTAAATACCTATATAAGAAATATTAAAAATAAAAAAATAAAAGAATGATAAAAAAGCTCGGTTGAGGAATTGAACCCCCAACCTACGAATGAACCCGCTTCACATGTCGTAGCGTCGTGTTACAGTTTCGATGAGGATTAGCGCCCGTCGATTTACGCCATCTCTACTCACGAGGGACCGCTCCGCCATATGATCATGCAGTGGTGGTTTTTTCTAGCAACAGGTCACCCAGGGATACGTCCTTTTTGCGGGGAATTGCTGAAAGTTGTTGCTGTTATTTTGCTATATAAGGCTTCTAGCCGGTAGTCTTTAATTGGTAGGAGAATCGGTGGTTGCTGGGAAACCTCAATATGGTTCGCTCCTTCCGTCCCTATTACCATCAAATACCAAGAAGCGCTAGCATGCCTACCTAGGTAATAACCGAAAGAAGATGATATGTACTATACTATTTGTATTTCAACATGCGCACAACCATTTGGCACAACCATTTACGTCTCTTGCTTGAAACATACAGTAGCCTTAAAGTGCCTACATTTAGGCATATCAATGTATATTCGGGAAAGGGATATTAATCGTCATTATAAAGCCTCATAAAATCTCACCGCACGAATCTATACACTTTGCCATTGGTTTTAAATATGCCGTTTTTTTATCCATCGACAGTCCAAGCAGGGGAAAAAAGGGGGGAGAGAAGACTAAGCCACAAATATATTCTCCACATTAACACCGTATTCAGCCACACAAGATAGATCCCGATACAAATGAGCCACACTTAGATTGCCGAGCTTCAGGCTTGGCAAAGTAATCTCCAGGGCTAGATTCGTCATCACATTTCTCCCTGTCCTCCATAGATTCTGATGTCATTAGGAGCCATGGCGCAACTTGGGTCTTTGGAGCATTTAATAAAATTTTCCGATATACTTGTACCGTTATTATCTATTAAAATGCCACCCTCCAGTACTACAAGGACGCTAGCATCTAGCTCCGGATTAAGCCCTGTCGTCGAACGGTCTCGACCTGACATTGCCGCTGTGCGCTAAGAGAAACACTCTTCTACAAGAAAATAAAGACTCCAAGTTGTATGCCAGGGGAATGATACAAATCTAAAATTAATGTTCCTACAACTATGTCTATAGCCAGCATAGCGAGACGCGCTTCGAGCGTCAGCACCACTGAATTGACCAGGCAGCGGGATCTCAATAAGTATTACCAACCGTGGCTTGACTCGAAGAGATTGAAAGCCGTCCCCGCCGATACGGGACCAGCCGAGCCACGGCCGGCGCCATGTTCACATGATACCACCTTGACTGCACTTGCTCAACTGGCTGCTTTGAGATTGAACGTCAAGCGTGGCATGGTGTCCCTAATAGATTCCAACACTCAGATTATCCTTGCCGAAGCCACCCAGACACTCTCTCTTGTTGATGAGAGGCGACACGCTCCTGGTGATCACATTTGGCTTGGCAACGTATCTCTACCACGCCAAGATTGTATGGATGACCATACTTTCGGGTCTACAAATACTTGGAAGGATGCTGAAGGCCAAGATATCGAAATTCCTTCTTTCATTGTTAATGATACCCTAGAGGATGGTCGCTTCAACACCCGGCCTTATGTCACTTCCGGAACCAGTGTGAGGTTCTACGCCGGTGTCCCAATCGTCACAAAACAAGGCAATGCCATTGGCGTATATGCCGTTTCGGATATCAAACCACGACCTCAAGGGCTCACGCTCGACGAGGTCCAGTTCATGGAAGATGTTTCCCAGATCATTGCAGATCACCTCGAGAGGGTTAGTAAGTAAACCATAGCAATCTCGTACTTCATTTGGAACGGCTTAGGAGTAGCGTCTTTATAGATGCCTTTAGCTCTTGTTAAGCGTCAGTCGAAAAATATTTACTAATAGGCAGCTCCCTAGTGGACATGATAGGGCGTGTTTCAGAGAGGAATTTCATGAGAGGGATCTCTGAATTTTTGGAGGACCTATCTGAATATAAGTATCACCTGAGCAATACCGACCGTTCCACGCAGGCATCCATTACCAAACGACCATCGGACGCGCAAGCAACTGATCCTCAGGCTCAACCCCCACGAGGACGCCCCAGTCACCCCGGCTCCACTACTCTGTCGACGCCTGCCTCCATTTCGCCTACCAGGGGCGGCTCTTTACATGATCAACCAAACGCGAATCATGTGCCTCGATTTTCTAGGGAAAGTGAATCTAACGACCGTGAAAGTCTAGATCCGTCAAAGAACAATGTTCATCGAATTTTCACACATGCCTCGCAATTACTCTGCCAACAAACTAGAGCTACCGGCTGTGTTTTCATTGATGCAACATCAGATCTGTTCTCTGGTTACCCCGACGGAACCTTCTCACCTCCTAGTAGCATCGATCCCACTGCCGAGGTTTCGGACGTTAACTTTGAGTCGACAGAAGACGAGCAAACAGACATAGACATGAATGGGAAGGAAGATATTGTCTCGTCGGGGACTGAATTCACTATACCCCAGGCAGTTTTCGGCGACCGTTTAGACGAAATGGCAGACATTTTAAGCATAACCGTTGCTGAAAGTGCCGGCAATGAATGTCGCCATGGTATGGTAAAGCGAAAGAACCTAAAGAAACTCATTTCACGTTACCCTTTTGGCAAGTGTTTCTACTTGAATAAAGGACGCGTTGTGCCCGATCAGAGTTTGGTCCTCGATGAGGTGATCACTGGAGGTGGCTCAACACATTCCGTTCTCAACACATCAATACAAGATATTGAGGGCCAGACTCATTTATTACTACCACGGGAACTTCTCAACTGCGTCTCGGAGGCAAAGTGGTTGATATTTCTACCGCTTTTCAATTACGCACAAGGTCACTGGTTCGCGGCAGGATTCATCTGGGGCGACAATTTCAAGATGGGAGACCCCGACGATGCATTGCCCTACTTTAAGACTTTTGGATCTAGCATGATGAGCGAAGTTGCAAGCATGGAGGTTTTGAACACAAATATCGCCAAGTCTACATTCATTGCGTCCATCTCTCATGATCTCCGCTCTCCTCTACATGGAATGCTTGGTAGCCTTGAGTTCTTAGAAGAGACTATGACTTCAGCCTATCAGATGAGTTTGATCAGTGCGATAGAAACGTGTGGCAAAACGTTGTTGGATACGATTGATCACTTGTTGGATTATGCGAAGATTAACAATTTGAATCGGGCTAGCACGCATTTGGGTCATACACGGGGAAGAAAGTTGTGGAAAGATCCACGTAACCCTACAGAACCTTTGTCGACTACTTTCGACCTTGCGCTTATTCTGGAAGAAGTGGTCGAAGCAGTCTTCACTGGCCAGACATTCCGCAAAATGAATCTGCGGCATCAAGACCCTGTTGACGAAGTGACCGCACAAATAAGTCCAATCAATATTCATGACTCATCGACAGTGGAAGAAAAAATCCATACGGGAAGTGTTAAATTCTCTGGGAAGGTATTCTTAATACTTCATATCGAGAAATCGGCGTCTAGGTGCCTGCAAGGGCAAACAGGGGGGCTTCGCCGAGTGATCATGAACGTGGTCGGCAATGCCATCAAGTATTGCAAAACGGGATATATCGACGTTTTCTTGAAGTCCAAATCAATCAACCCGTCCGAGGTTGAGATCGAGTTTTCTGTAAAGGACACTGGCATTGGCATGTCAAGAAATTTCCTTGAGAACCATCTGTTCAAGGCCTTTTCACAGGAGGACTCATTTACACCAGGCACTGGACTCGGACTTTCAATCACGTCCCAGATCGTGAAACACATGGAGGGCAAGATAAATGTTGACAGTGAAAAGGGCGTTGGGACGCATGTCAATATTACCTTGCCTATGAAGGCCGCTGCTTCGGGGTCCTGCGGCGGCACACAAGAGGATATATTTCGCGATGCCATGCAAACTACCGGAGGCAAGAAGGTCTGTATCCTAGATCCCCTGCTCGCTGATAGCAATAGTGACGATCGCGAGTTGTCTAAACTCGAATCTTCGATAGCTGGGTTTTGCAAAGAATGGTTTAACATGACTGTCATTGAAAGCAAGAATATGGAGACGGATCCAGACACGGCAATATACATCTATGCCGAACCACCGCCTATTGAGCACCTAGTGCGACAACATCTTAATCGCAAGGAGATGGGCAGCTCAGGAAAAGAAGCAGCATTATTAATTATCTGTACGAATGCGTATGAAGCCGCGGCACTTCGCGCAGCTGGCATCAAGGATCTAGTGTCTCTTGGCAGGATCATTGAAGTCATCAGCCAACCTGTAGGAGTGCGAAAACTAGGTAAAGTTCTTCATCAGTGCCTTCAGCGTGTTGAATCTAGCGGACCATCGAATTCTAGGGCATCCTCGCCATCTCGAACGAGCCGCGATGTGGGGTGGAACGCTTCCTCGGTCGTCTACGACCAGACAGAGAAACGATATCGGCCCTCGTTAGAGGCTCTCAAGTGGAAATCTGAGCAACCTCAGACAAGAATAGAGCCGGATAAGGACGATCAACCCCGGCCACTTCCTGTGCCACAAAATAGCGGTCTGACAGGAGCCGTAACCATCCAACACAACAGTACTCAGTCCAGAAACGAGACGAGACGGCCACCCCGAATCCTCCTGGTAGAGGACAATGCGATCAATCTCAAGCTCCTAGTGACCTTTATGAAGAAGATCAAGCTACCGTACGCGGAAGCGGTGAACGGCCTCGAGGCTGTCAACAAGTACAAGGAGATCGAAGAACCCTTCGACTTTGTCCTCATGGACCTACAAATGCCCGTCATGGACGGCCTCGAGGCAACACGGCAGATTCGCGAGTTCGAGAAGGAGAGAGCGCCTGTGATGGTGCCGTCGACAATCATCGCGATTACGGGCGTGGGCAACGAGGCTACGCGCATGGAGGCCATGAAGGCGGGCATGTCGCAATTCTTGACGAAGCCGGTGAAGTTCAAGGCGTTGCAGAAGTTGCTGCTTGATGAGCAGCAGTCTACGTGATAAATAGGTAGATGGTTAAAGAAAAGGATATCCCCTAAGTATAAAAATATTCTGACGATTGTTGGGGCTTGTCAAGTGGTACCCCTTAGAAGTCCAGTTCGGATTTTAGTTTCTTCTTTAATATAGGGTTAGGATACATTTAGCAAAGCGATGAAGTAGATTTTAAGGACACATATAGTGTTCGTCATCTTAGACGATTATTCGGGTATTAATTAGAAAGGCATCTTTGAACTATGGAAGCTTCCTGTTCTTTCGCTTTTCCTATTTCACGTTCACGGGTCCGAGTAACACGCCGTAAAGAGTTTCTATTCAATGCAATCGCGCTTTCTACCATCTAAGAGCACTGCCTGTCACGATGCGAACATAGAAGCACGAGAAGGAACTGCGTTCTGGCACGAGGGGCCCTGTCTTTAATCTAGTGGCCATACAATGGTCATGAGTTTATATGTACAAGCCTTTTGATCTTGGGTGTAAAACATTCGATGACTCTGCTGGATTCCTGGTTTCCCACTTTGGATACTGGGGTACTTCTGGGTAGGTAAGATCGAACTGGGGGGAGGGTAGCAGTACGATGTACGGTAGGCTAGGATATAGGGCTGGGTGGTTAAAAGCGCGCACCCTATACTAGGAACACAATTTTTAATATTGGAAGTCTCCCGGGTATGTCTGGTTTGAACAGCTATGCTAACTACCTATGAAGTATGTCTCACCATGCCTACCTGGGAAGGCTCTGGCATTCCAGGTGGCAGGTTGATACAGGGTAGGGCTCGCTCCGGCTTGCCGATGGATGTCCAAGTCGGTCTAAAACTACCCGGGAAACATCCAACATTCAATGGTTATCGAGTCCAGGGTGGCCGCTCCTAGTCACGCCACCCTGAAGCTCCTTCCAGTACAGGGTGGACTCTTCTAGACATTCTACCTAGGGCAAACCCTTTCGGCCACCCTACAGGTACACTTACTGACTGTTCTACGAGCACGTTTCCCCAATATAGGACGCGCGCTTTCGCTCACCCTACCCTAGGTATATACATACCTACCGTACACCATGCCATTACGCCCTTAAGTCCGACCATGCCTACCCGGAAGAGTTTTAATATCCTAGGTAACATGTCGATAGGGTAGGCCTTACTTTGTGTTGTTGGTAGATACGTCCAAGTCGATCTGGAACTACCCGGGAAACTTCTAACATTTAATAGTCATCGATTCCAAGGTGACCGCTCCTGGCCACTCACCCGGGAGCTTTTTATATCCCCTCCCAGCCATGCTACTTTACATTTACCCGGTAGCAGCCCACTACAAGACACGTCTAGGATAGCGACAGTTTCACTCGGTTTAAAAAAGAGATAAAGCTTCGCAGCCTTTCTTATCAAGCGGCTCTGCCATTAAACTCTTAATACGAACTCGTTAAACAGGACATGATGCGTGATAGGGGAAGACTTGCTCCGACTTGCGGATGGGTGCCGGACTTACCCGGGAAAGTTCCAACATATAAGGTGATCATCTAATCTAGGGTGGCTGGAAGCGGCCACGCCACCCGTCAGCTTCCTCTACCGATAAGCCGGAGTAGGGCAGCCATCCGGGAGCCGTGCTCGAGGCCACTGATACAGGTTGCCGATGTACTGATTAAACGGGATCCTGAACTTGTGCGTAATGAAGATACCCCCTCATAACGCGTGACCCCGGAACCATATGCGATGGTGGTTGTGTAAGCCGGGAATGCTGGCTTAGACTATGCTTACTCCGAACATGATCCGATGCCATTAAGTAAATTTACAAGTGCAATCAGTACAGTTTTCGGTGAACGACACTTCATCAACAAGCGGATAATCGACATCTTAGCACATGCAATGATCCGTCACTTCTTTTCTCTATACTGGGATTGGTACCTGCAAGAAAAGGAGGCTTTCGAAGGTCAAGCTGTTGATAACGGCACGGTCGGAGATCGGCATCCTGACCAGGGGATCATGGTATCAGAACAGAGCATAACAGAGCCCTTTCCTGCGCTTAGTTAGCATTCATAAATATTGTATTTGTGCATTTCACATTATAATCAATTGGCATTTGATGGCAAAAACATACCTAGTATGACCGCTCGCGCGATAGATCCTAACGTTTATGTTTGGATCGGATCGGATCGGAATCCTTTCCCTTAAGGGCTAGCGCCATTGGGAACAATATTGGCTCAGGGGCACGAATTTGAAAAGAAAGACCAGAGCATTAGGTAAGTACCTAAGCAGGTAGCTATTGTCTAGCATGTTCTTAGATTTATCAAAATCATTGACTTATTAGCTATGGGCCTCTATCTCTGTTGTGAATTTTAGTGCAGCCAACTTTCATATCAGTGGTCTAACGAAGAAAAAATCTCAGAAAATTGGTGAGTTGGTCACGTGACTATCATATGTATGGGGCTAAATTCTCACATCAATTGTTCTACTTGCTTTGTCTTCATCCTTACAAAAGTCTGGAACAAAAGGCCTGAAGTAGAGTGAAGAACGTGGACAAGGACAGGAAAAAACAACAGCTGGGATTTATTTCTCTTCGGTGTCGCCTCACCTACTCTGCACAAGAGATCTGGGTGATGCCCAATTATGCCAAGTCTCACCCGTCTCTTTAGCGTTCGGCGGCCGCAGGTGGTTCTTCAGAGGCTTTAGCGATTGGCTCAGAGGCCTTCTAGCCGCCAGCCAACAGAAGGGCCACCACCAATGACATACAAGCGCGCGTCTTTGTGGAGAAGTTGTCGAAACGCGAAATGAAGGGTCTTAATGAACCCTCGCAGCGCTTAGCCAACCTTTCTTCGAACCCAATCTACTCACGATACAACAAAATCGCAGGTAGTTTCAATGGATCAAGCTCCGACCCAACGGCCGAGATGGCCTGGTCCAATACAATTTTATTGGACAATTTGACCTGAGCTGTCTGGTCCTCTCGATAGGCCGCAATTTTATGTCACGAACTTTGAGCAGCCCATCTTGGCCGAAACTACAACGAAACCTGGTCCCTTAACGTCATGGACGTGGACCCAACAACAGGCGTGACTAGATGCACACAATCACCTTTGCCGTACTGTTTTTGTACAAGATGAGGGCTTTCCCCAGCCCTGGTGGGAGATGATCTTCGAGTCTGGTGATCGTCCTTCCTGCGTCTAGATTCCGCCGGTCATATTCGCGAACTTGCGGCTCTTTCTTCTTCGCTCCTTCTCTTTGTCATCCACCTGTCTGGCACAACTATTCTCTTGTCGTCTGCATTGTCTTCACGTGCTTGCCTTATTGTTCTATTTGAACAATATTTAGCATTTCTTTGAGGCACTTTCGCTCTTTCTTACGTCGACCGAGTAATATGAATAGATGCTCTCCCATGTCTTCGACATCTTGATCTGCTCCTTCGATCGTTTTCGTTTTTTCCTTTTTCGTTAGACATTCCTTTCGTTTTATCCAGAAAATACCCAAAAGATATATTCCAAATGCTTATTCTAGTTCTATTCTCACACCTCCTTTTATTCTCCGAGGCCTCGGCGGCAGGTCCGCTGAGGCGAGGAGAAAGGTACGATGTCACCGAAGTAGAACCCCTTGATGATGGTGGACTAATCCGTTATAGATTACGATGGCGAGATACAGCCGGGGCGTCAAATGTGTACAGGTTCGCGAATACTAGTAGCATCGCAACCCCATCAACGACGTCCTTGGCCAGTGAGACGTCTTCATCGTCAGCACTCGACACACAATCAACGCCATCTTTATCCCAAAAATTAATTACATTCTCATATTCAGACACTTCTTCGGCGTCATCGTCGACCGCAGTTGTATCAACTACAAGCGGTGCCTCCGCGCCGACTGCACCCATATCTTCTACTTCGATATCTCGATCATTCACCTTAATCGAGAGTAATACCATTCCATCCTTTAGCTTCTTCCCTTCCTCTACAGTGGCTGTCGGGCCAACTTCCGCCAGCGCGAGCTCGAGTGTGGCTGCTACCTCGTCTAGCTTAGGGACAGGTGCATCTGTGAGCTCTACTAAGATATCTATGTCGAGCTCCTTGGCTCTTCCACTCACGCCAGCATCGTCGACTGTCTCCAGCACCGAATCCCAGCCTGCCACCGAGCAGAGCAAGACTAGCCAATCAACGCTAAGTAGCTTCATTGATTCAATGTCGACCCCTGTAGAGACTCAAACCATCTCTACTACATCGGAAGGCACAAGTAGCATTAGCTCTTCGGCCTCCGAGACCGTCATATCCACTGCATCGAACACCAAGGCTGCAGCTTCTTCTACGGAAACCAGCCCCAATAGCGCTACTTCAGCTAGCTCACCTGCATCGAGCATTGTCACATCCATACCATCGACCACGATTTCATTCGTATCTGTTGTGAAGTCGTCTTACACTTCTCACTCGGTGTCAGCAACGGGCTCTTTGAACGGTGACGTTCCCACCCTCATTAGTTCCATCCCGGCCTCGGCAACCACAGTTTCTCCCGAGGTCCTTGCTAGCAACCTAGCCAACGCCCAGCACTACAACCAGATATTTGCTGGGCTAACTGAGCAATCGGCGTGTACGGCCGGTCAAGTTGCTTGCGTTAACGGGAACATCGGCAAGTGTTCTAGTGCCGGCACGTTCGAGATTACCCCTTGTGCCGACCAGCTTACCTGCTATGCCTTGCCGATGGATACGGTTGCTGGTGTGCAAGTCGGATGCTTTGATGATGCGACTGTTGCTAAAGCTCTAGGCGGCGCTGTGCCTGATACGAGTTCAGCTCCGGCCAACTCTGACGCGACTCTAATCACAGTGACTATCACGCCCACGTTCACCGAGACGGCCCAGACTACCGTAACCATGAGCTCATCGGCGCAACAATCTTCGCAGACCATTGCATCGACGTCTACTGAATCTTCAAGCACCTCAGAGATTCCCGAGAAAACGGTGACCGTTACTTTCATACCCACTACTTTTAGCACGGCAACCCGATCAAGTTCGAGCTCGGTCCCTGAAGCCATTACAGAGACGGTCACGGTCACGCCATCTCCCTCAGAAGTCTCGACAACTTCGACAAGTTCATCAGCTCAATCTCCGTCTATTTCTACGAGCACCCTGACATTAATTACCTCTTCAACCCAACCACCTCCTCCGCCTACCAGTACAATCCAATCCACCCCGACTGATTCGGGCCTTCACGTGATCCCGATTGAAACGGACCTTTTCAAGCATCCCTTTCCCTTCCCCTTCGCCGGTGGGGATGACGGTCAGGAGAATAGTCAAGAGGTCACGACCGCTAAGAATGATGATTCCATCGCCACGGGTACTCCGGCTCCAGTCACCGTCACCGTCACGGAGAAGGAGACCGTTACGACGACGACTACGGACATGGCTACAGTGACGGCGACCGTGAGAGACTAAGTGAGAGGAAAGTAACGGTTGATGCAACTTGCAGACGATGGAATGTCTTTTTGTCAATTGATTTAGCGGGGAGTTTTGGGACAAGGTCGGTACTTGCGCTGCTTTTAGATGGTCGCTGGTGATGGAGAAAATCGAATACCCTTCTTATTACTACTTATTTCATCTTACACTTTTAATATTTATACATGCATTCTAATTCCAAATCGTAACCGGCAGAGATGTCAGGCAAGCTTTCAGGTGAATTGTGCCAATTTGAAGCTCCATTTCCGAGATAGCGAAATCATATCATGAGGACGAAACCCACACGCGTTATTATACTAACTCAATATTAGGTGACGACGCGGAAAATACTCCCTATGCCCGCGTATGCCGCATGTAGGGTTGCAACGATCGGCTTCGCTGTGAGAAGCGGGGTCAGTGAGCATGTATGAGGAAGAATGGTGCAATACTACTTAGCAGCATTGCAATTGCTCGTATAGGAAGGTATGTTTAAGCAGTTTTCATATATCACGGTGTCTAGGGGTCTTAAGTGTTTTCTTCTGCCAATCTTACTTTGCATTGACTTAAAGCGTCGTGAGAATCAAGAGTCATCATGGTATGCCGTCCCATCGCCAAAAAGACCGCAGCACAGTATGGTGGCACCGCGGACGATGTCGCAAACGAAGAGAAGCGGCTCGCGGATAAATTCGCCGTGTTCAGGCGTCTCGTACCTCTAGTTTCACAGAACGAAGATGTCATCTTCCTCAACGCGGCATCGGCACCGCCGTCGAACCTGATCATTCACGAGGCCATCACGCGGTACTCGTCCGATGCTCTGTACGAGCCGCGCCCGTACACGAAGTGGCAGGAGACGAAGGAGGAAGCGCGCCGATTGGTCGCACGATGTATTAATGCCGAAGCCCCTGAGACCGTTGCCTTTACGCGCGACACCACTGAGGGCCTAGGATCTTTTATCCGGAGTGTGACATTCGAGAAGGGCGATAATGTGGTTATCATCGATACCGAGCACCCGAATATGGCGTACGGGTGGCTTGCGCTCAGGGATGCCGGGCTTGAGGTCAGACAGGTCCCCACAATCGCCGGAGCGGAGACGACTGGGCGGATCGACGCGATCGCTGCCGAGACACTGCGTCCCTATGTCGATGATCGCACCCGCGCCATCGGCATCAGCTCCATCTCGTTCGACAGTGGCCAGCGCAATGACGTCGCTGGTATCTGCGCCGCCTTCCGGCCCCGCGGCATCCACGTCCTCGCGGACATGACGCAGCAAGTCGGCTTCACGCCCGTCGACATCCAAGCACTCGGTATCTCCGCTGGCGCTTTCAGTCTGCACAAGGGCCTTAACTGCCCGACGGGCATCGGCGCCCTCTACATTTCGCCGAAAGCGTTCGCCGAGCTGGACGACCCGATGCCGCCGATTGTGAGCATGGCGGCGGTTGAGAATATCAAGGAGGATTTGCTCGTTAGGGGCGACGAGCCGGTCGATTTCTACCCCGATGCGCGCCGGTTCGAGCACGCGAATATGAGTCTGGTGGGCGTTGTGGCTGCGGAGGCGTTCACGAGGTTCTATTTGGATGCTCTTGGGCCCGCGGATGTCGAGGCGCATCTGTACAATTTGACGGGTATGCTGGGGAAAGAATGCGAGCGCCTGGGGATTCCGGTTGTGGGGCCACGCGAACGAAGTCGCCGTGCGCCCCATATTTGCGTACTCGGTCTCAATTCGGAGGGGTGGGGCGCTCATCTCAGGGGCTCCGGTAATACGAGGGTCACGGTCAACCGTTTAGGAGTGCGTGTCTCGTTTGGGTTTTATAGCTCCGTTGAGGATGTGAGGAGGCTCGTAAAGATACTGGAGCTAGGGGCTGCGAAGGGGTTGCTTCTGTAATGCTAACTTTCTTAGAGGTCCAAAAGGTTATTTTGTAGGGCGCTACGAGGCACTTTCTTTCGTAGTCAACAATATATTAGTCTGTCAACATCTATCTACCTGTCCTTAATTATTAGTCGGTAATAATCCGTTCTACGTTCATGTGTAATGAAGGATGGTCATCATCATTTGAAGGCTCTTTACACATTTATTTCCTGAAACACTTCTCTACGACTGATAAACTTTGGAAATACTGGGAAAATATGAATCCCCCATTCTAGTCATCGACTTCCAAAGATTCAATAAAGGTACTCCTCTTCCAGTCATCAAGGTTAGAATAATACAAAGCGCATGCTTCTTCTCTCCTAACACACCCCGGATGCTGGGCCTCGAAAAGTCCGCACTGTGAATGATCTTTCAACATTCGTTGTCCATCATCTCCTATGACACCCAATGCTTGATTGATGAGCTGGTCGTCGTTGCTTTCAAATGCTATCGGGATATCCTTCATTTTAAATCGTGGGGACAACCAAGAGTCGTCTTCGTTCAGACGGCGATAGGTTAACAGCTCGGCCTGTATTGCTGCCCAGACGAGGCCCAGCCACTGATTTCCACAATAAATCAAATGATTCTCATGTAATCTATGATCACAACTATCGATGTCCTCAGTTTCGGTATCCGTGCTGTCGTCAAAATCTATACCCAAGGCGTTTGGACTTGAAACAGTTTCGCGTCGACGTTGAATGACATCGTGCTGGAGAATGGTGTTGAAAACGCTCCAACCTTGCCTAACTTCATGAGGCCATGAATCAATTATACTTGAAGGAACCTGGGATGCTAGCTCCGCCGCGTTCAAGGGCGAATGCTGACACTCATCGTCTGCTAAGCTAAGTCCCAGGACCGCAGAAATGGAGACTTCCACACGAGTGCAGGGATCGGCAAAATATGTCAATAGACAAACGAGACAGGCTATCATACCAAAAAGCGTTTCGCCAGGCAGAGCGTGGTTAGCCAGAAAGAATGTGGTGATAACTAGGGAATGTAGGGGTCCAGTATCTAACTTCAGCCCACAATGAGGACACCGTCTGATGAATAGTCCACTTCGCGTATTGATGCCCGGCTTCCGGGAGGTAGTGAATATAACAGATATACAATGGCAAACTGTTTGAACTGATGAATGACAGAACATATGTTTCCATTCGCGGGGAATAGTCACTTCGCCCTTCCAAGAATATAATTGCCGAATACAAGGCGAATCCGCGTCCCACCTTCCACAAGGGTCAACTTCTTGTCCGGTGCATTGAGATTGGTCGGCGAAAGTATCGCTAACAATCTTCAGTGAGGCTGTACTGTGAGATCGCAGGATGGTAGCAAAGAGTGTATCTAGTACAGTGTGTCCGGACTTGTCAACATAATTGAGGCCAATGGAGTTCCTGTCATATAGGCAATTTACCAGCTCTTCCATTATAAGACAACAAGACTTTCCACCGTCTAGAAACTTTGCCGCTAGATGGAATGGAGAGATCGCCGAAATGCACTCTGGAACTCCTTCTGCTTCCAGAATTTCATCGAAAGCGTCTATATTGCGTGACATGATGATGAAACCGATAGCCTCTGCTTGAAGTTCATCTGGAGATTTCTTTATTGTGTTGATAATTGAATCCGCAGCCAACGGCAGTCCCTCTTTCTGAACCATGGTGAACATATTCTGTTCAAGCCCACTGGAAAGAGTATTTGCCAGACTTTGAGGCCGCCCCTGCGTAGGCCACTCACTCCATGTCGATTCGTCGTCGATATCAAAGTGCTCTTCAGGGTTACTATCGGCGGTTGATAGGGGAGATGAAAGGCCCTCATAATCCTCTTCATCTTTATAATGTATAGTCCATCTGCAGAGTTGTGTTGGGCTATCAAGGGCCATATCGCTTTGCAAAGGTGGAATGGATTCTAAGGATTGACCTTGCTCCAGTTGTTGGATAGGTGTAGATGGAATGGGGTGCTGGGCAAAGGACTTGAAGTTTATGCTGGGCAGATCCCAAGTCTTTGGTCCTCTGCCCCAGTACTTCGCAGTCATGAAAGACTACATCCAGAAGTCGTGGAGCCATGTTATAGTAGATCTAAGAAAACAGGAGTACTGTAAGTTTGTTTTCATGTAAGAGTTGACGAAAAATGGAACTTACTTCCTCTCATCTCTATTCATTTGTTTCATCAAATCTTGTCCTCTGCCCTCCAAGAAGAGCCTAGTTCTGTCGGTTAGAACCTTTCTTTGAACGAGCTGCATCGTCGGCGACAAGTCAGTCTGGGAAGCCGGGGGTGGTCCATTCCCTTGAGGACTGTTCACACTTAGGTAGGCCGGAGTAGCAGGCCCAACGCTGGATGGGGAAGAGTGGTCGTCTACATTTCCACCAATGCTGCGCATCAACGCAGCATATGGGAGACTTTGCTGAAGGAACCTAGATCAGTGTAAGTCAAATGGCCTCCACTGTGCTACTAAGTGTTGTGTTTTCAACTCACAATCCAGGACTAAAGGTCAATGACTCGCTCTCTCGGATACTCTGGTTGATGTATCGTTTAAGTTGCTTCTTGTCTACGGCCTTGTCAATGCCGCCTTGATCAAGGATAACCTCGGATGTGCTTATGCCCTCTTGCAGGCGCCGTTTCCCCAGTGCACTAATAACAGCGCTCTTCTCTTGAGTAGTGGTTCTTTTCTTGATGTCCCACTTTTTGAAATGGTATCGATACTGATGAGTTCTGATTCAGAACGGTGTTAGCCAGCAATGAAATACAATAGCTGGAGACACTAAGTGCACTAACTGGGCATCAAAGCTATACTCGTCTTTCATGCGCCTCGCAAGCTGCACAAGCTTATTATTCTCTTCCATGTAGATTCGAACGATAGTTAGTTTGAGTAACTCCCATCTTTGATCATAGGGAATATGCAAGAATTTTTCCGCAGAACCTTCACCTTCTAAATTCGTTGGTTGATCCATTTTGTTGTCACGGGTCTCTCAGGCAATATTGCCAGTAGTATAAAGAGATTGAAAGCTGGAGAATAGAGATTGAAAAATCTTCCGGTCCCTAGTATGGACTATGGTCCATATGACCAAAACCGCCAAAGCGACAAAACCATGGACATGAAGAAACGCCACAGACCCACTTTTATATGACCCCTATATTTATAGGGGGTTAGCCCCTGAAGCCCTTATAATCCTAGTGGGCTATAGCGCATGCTCCCCTATAACTTTATAGAGGGCTTAACCGACCCACTTTTATGCCCTGTATTTTATAGGGAGCCTATCCCCTGAAAGCGCTGGAATTTCAGTGGCTTATAACGTATGTCCACTGTAATTTATAGCGACATCACGTGACACCCTTTAAGGCCAACAACCCTAACCAGAATATAAACACAAATAACCCTATTTCTATCCATAACCCTAATTCTAACCAAACCCTACCGACCCTAATTACCCTAGGTAGCCACCCTAACCTCCCTAACCTCCCTACCTAGGTAGGTATTAAATAAGATAGGTATTTCATAATTCGTAGCAAGCCAGGTGGCGGCAGCTGAATTTCTCAGTCGCTATAAGTTATAGTGGACATGCGCTATAACACCACTAGAATTATAAGGGCTTCAGGTACTGGGCCCCCTATAAAATACAGGGGGGAGGTTATATAAAAGTAGGTTAATCGGACCCCCTATAAGTTATAGGGGAGCATACCCTATAGCCCCCTGGAAACTCCAGCGCTTTCAGGGGCTGAACCCCCTATAAATATAGGGGTCATATAAAAGTGGGTCTGTGGCGTTTCTTCATGTCCATGGTTTTGTCGCTTTGGCGGTTTTGGTCATTTGGACCAACATAGGATGTAGGCTCCCCTCATTTATATTGACATTGCTGACTGCACGCAAGGCCAATCTTAGGTAGGCGACCATGGTATGCGACCCAATGCAGGAAAACTTGGCGATTCTCTCATCCACGGCCCCAATCGGGCGTTACAAAAGGGGACCAGCGAATTAGAAGTTACAATGGACAGGCTGTAGCCGGTCACATCCGGTAGGTCATAGCGTCTATCTGTAACAAAACGAGACCACCCAATAACAGTACAGAACACTCCTGTTGTCATGTTACACAGCTTAAGCTTGCATCGTGGCATGCATGAGTACATGCATGACTAAATAGGCACTCGTGGTCTACGCTCGGTGACGTGAAAAAGGTACAGCTCTACTTGCCGAACAAAAAGAGACCGCCCAACGGGGAGCCGGGATTTACGCCATCAGACTTGCGGATATATCTTGCATATTTAACCCGCCCAGAATACAAATGGACAATGGCACATCATCGTTAGGACAAAAAGAGAGAGCCCAATAACGCGACGTAACTGCTACATGGGCGGAACCATGTAATAGTTCATATTAGAAATGATCTTTCAAAGATGTGCCTCCTATCCAAGGCAGGACCGGGGCCGTAGTCAGACTATATCAAGAGTTTATGACTAGCCGCCCCATGAGATTTCTGAGAATGGACCTCAGAATGGACCTGAGGCTCTGTAAACGAATATTTAAGCCTGCCTCTGTCTACCTATTCCTCCTTCTCTACTCTTTTTCTCTAGGTCTTCTACAATTCCTATTTGTACTCAATATCTATTCTTACAAATACCACCCTGTTAGCCATATTGCCCACTGAAATCTCTACCTTGACATATCTCTAGAAGCTCACAAGACTCCTTACTATTGCTCCCACTTATATTCATTGGCTAGAAAGAAAGTCATACTCTCAAACCTAATCGACCTTCACCATATATACGTACTACTCTCTTTCTGTACCTACCTACCTACCGACCCACATACGTCGAACTCACCCCAACAAGTTGTGTGTCACAAGATGCCTCACAACTCGTCCTCCAAGGATTCGAAAGCCAAGTCGTATGTCAAGATCATCACCTGCCCAAACAGAAACTTCACTTGAATAAAGTTATTCTAACTCATTGTGTTACTAGTCGGCGACGCAACAAGCCTAGTAAAGACAACGACAGTACCAAGACCCACCACGGCTCCCCCGTACCCCAGCCCCCAGACGTGTCGAACTACAGTGGGAGTTCCTCAGGGACTCACACCAACAACCACAACACTGATCAAGACTTGCTTGGGATCGGGTCTCAGTTTGATGATGGCAAGTAGGCTAGTAGAGAGGCTGATTGACTGCTATGCTCATATAGGCTTCGTCGTTGTGGCACACTACTACCAGACATGATTGATAGGGGTAATCGGATAGGTTATGGAAGGATATCTGAAGGGTAGAATGATATCGTACTCTAGACCTGCATTGGTCCTTCCTTACTTCAACTACTACCAACACTCGTTAACTTATATACACTATCATAGATAAATCAACAACGAAGACATTCATTTCATAACACATTTGCCCTATTATGCCTTGGTTTTGTTACCAACAGCTCCGCTGACGATACCCCATTGACTAAGTGATATCAAAAAGATGATCCAGTCAGATATGATACCTACTATAGTTCACCTTGGCTATAAGTATGACATGAATGAATGATTGATCAAATTGGGTGGTTTGTACTGCATTCGGTACATGCATATCTCCAATAACCGAAGTAGTGATATTCGCGTAAGGAGACTATATCCTTCGTGAGGCTGCGCATGCGCCACACTAAGCAAGCCTCCTGCCGCCACCCATGCAGGTGGCTGCCTCTGCAGAACGCCACAATGGAGCCCCAAAACACATTCAACGTACACCTTGCCGTCGAAGACTCTTAGGGAAATGATATATATGTTGGATTGCTCGATCTCAAATTTTTGCACTTGAAGTGCTGACCTTATATTTCGAGAATACGGTCTACATGAGGTCTTAAAGCTATCAAGTTAGATCGATAGATGCCTCAGGCTACCTACCCATGGCTCCCTCAGGGGCCGTCGCCACAGCCCCTGTGTAATAAAATTTGGTATTGATAATTCTTACATTCCATTAATCATGGACATCATTATAGCATGACTTCTAGTTGCGCCTTGATGCGGTGTGGTCTGGTCTGATCCAGTCTATCCTCGCCGGCGGCGGAATCTATTCCCTCCCGCGGATCCCTTGGCGCCGTTATTGCGCAGCTTCAGCCTCTTGAAGTTCGCGTGAGCAAGTTCGTTAACCTTCCTCGCGGCCTTCTTGATCGTGCCTTCCTTCTTCTCCGGCTGCTTCTTCTTCGCCGCCGAACTCTTCTTCTTTTCCTTCTCCTTAGGCTCGTCGTCTTCTTCCTCGAGCAGGTCGAAGTCCGAGCCAGAATCAGATCCCATGTCTAGCAACGGCTCATCGTTGGCCTTGGTGGCGTCGACCTGTGTCTCTAGTACAACATCCTCGGCGTCGTCCTCGGATTGTTCCTCCGTGGGTTGTTGCGGCCGCTTGCTACGCGTCGGCCGCATGTTGACTCGTCGGGTGGTGCGCTTCTGTCCCTTCTTCTTGTAGACCCTCAGCGGCTGTCCGTCGCGACCCAATCCCTCCTCCGTCGGGCTATCGTAAAGACCCTCGTCGTCGAACCCACCGAGAAGCTGCTGTGCCTGGCTGTCTGGTTCGAGGATATCTTCCTTCGGCTTCGTAGGGTTCGTGGGTTCCGCAGTCTTAGTAGTATTTGAGGATGGGTCTGCGTCATCCTCCATCTCGTGCAAGGCCTCGAGGTCATCGTCGAGTGCCTCTTCCTCCAGCTTCCGCAGGCCAGCCACCATGTTGCTCAGGCCGCGACCCAGAGGTTTACGCGGCAACCGCAGACGAGGAAACTCGCCGTTCTCGTCTACGGAGGCCAGAGGCGCTCGTCTGAGGAAAGACGGCGTGGTCAATTGCAACTTCCTGACCGTACTTGGTGTTTCGGCAGTGCCAGAGTGGTGGTTTCTCTTGGAGGGAGTCATGAAAAGCGTTCCACGCTTGCTAGTAGATGTTGGGGTTCTGCCCAATTTGGCGATAGCATCCATGGTTGTCTGGCCAGTCTTCTTGCTAGGAGTTGCCTGAACCTTAGCACCGTCTGAAAGTCTTCCATGCCTGCCCATTGAAGGGGTGTTCTCCTGGTCCGCTTCCAGAAGATCAAACAGGCCCAGGATACGGCCGTCTCTCTGCGGCGTGGGTCCAATCGAGGTAGGCATAGCGGGACTAAAGAGCTTCCGTGTGGTGGATGGAGTGGCGAACAACTCGGGATCTATGATTCGCTGCCGTATACTAGATGGCGTCTCGACCGGCTTCAGTCGCTTAGATGGTGTTTCTGCGAGAAATTCCTCTGATTTGCGCTTTCGCGTGATCGCCGGCTTCTTGTTCTTGGGTTCCTTGGTCTTGGGTTCCTTGCCCTTTGGAGGAGGGACCTTGCCGGAGAGGATGTCCCGAACATGATTATACTTCTTGTATTTGCGAGCTAGATGGCATGTTTAATAAGAATTACTCCATGATTGGTGTTGACCTTACCTATATCAGCGTTTTGCTTGATGTCATCCCGAGATGGCTTTGCACCGCCATGTTGGTCTGCCCAGTCTGCTTCAAAGCGCTTAAGATCAGCGCGCAAGTCCTTGGATTTGGCCTCATATTCCTGTCTCTCGCTTTCGTCCATGGTGAATTGATGTGAATTGAAGATGCTGGAGGAAACCTGTGGAGTGAAGAATGGATGTAGACGAAGAAAAAAGAAGAAAAAAAGGGTTAATGCAGAATACTAATAATAAGTTTGAGTGGCGTGGAATGAAGTTGAGGTTGCACTAGAATAGGGTTGCACCAGGAATGTCAATTACAATTCGCGTTGTGGACCGTTCAAGTAAGACGCGACGCGGGACGGTGGTCCATATAACCTAATCCGCCAAAGCGACAAAACCGTGAACATCAGACCCATTTTTATCCACCAAAGCCCCTGGAACATTTAGTGACATAGCGTATGCAACCACTATAATATTTTGCGACCGTGCATAGTCACATGTTATCGGTAGTACACATAAACTAACCCACCATTTACATTATGCGCCCTAATAATATGAATTTAATTTCAAAATTGACCAAATTATTCAATTAAATACTGACATCAATTGAGTATTCATTTCAATTCAATATGGACTAGAATAGAGTGATTTTCACCTACCAGTTACTCGGGTAGCCTCGTTAAAGTGGGCCTGATGTCCACGGTTTTGTCGCTTTGGCGGATTAGGTTATTTGGACCAACTCAGGACGGTTAAATTCGCAATGACATGACACCAGACCCACTCTTGGTGCACGTCCTCCCGCGCTGTACCTTTCAACTTTTAAACTCTTCTTCGCAAATATTCTATCACATCATCACAGCCTCGCGCAACTTTTGCTGCACATATCCTATATGGAAACAGACTCGGATGCGACCGACATACAATCTAAAGTGCTACAGAATACACTTGCAGAAGTAGCATCGAGGGACCACGACGAGACTAACAACTCCAACGAAACATGCTGCGTCATCTGCCTCGATAGCATCACCGAGGTTTGCGAGGCGAGACCTTGCAAGCATCGGAACTTTGACTACCTTTGCCTCCTCAGCTGGCTAGAGCAGCAGACAAAATGTCCACTTTGCAAGAGTACCATCGAAGAGGTCCTGTACGACTTCGAGAGCGATAAGCCCGATGCGAAGAGCAGAGTATACCTGGTTCCTCCACCTAAGGCGCCGTCGCAAGGTCCTACGCAATCACGATCCCACATATATCGGCCGAGAATTGATGTGCCAAGACAACGTCGACGTTACGAAGAGGTGCCTCGAAGGGCTACTACCGACGAAGCTATTCTACGCCGACAACATGTCTACCGGAATCAACTCTACTCTCTACACGTAGGATCTAGCCAGAGGTCAGGTCATCGAGAACTGGCGCCGCAGATGTTCGAGTCGGATCCTGACATGGTGTCGAGAGCAAGATCATGGTTGAGAAGAGAATTGCAGGTTTTCGAATTCCTTCGAATTCCGACCACGCCGCAGTCGAGCGACGATGCGATGACGAGGAGGCGTGCCAACAATGTCGAGTTCCTGCTCGAGTATATCATCGCAATTCTCAAGACGGTGGATATCCAAGGAAGCCAGGGCCAGGCAGAGGAAATGCTCAAGGACTTCTTGGGTCGTGACCATACCAAGCTGCTCCTTCACGAGCTGAAGAATTTCCTGCGCAGCCCATGGTCGTTGGAGGCCTGGGATCGCAAAGTGCAGTATCCCACGGCAAGGAAACGACGGCTTAGTGAAGATGAACGGGGAGAAGCTCGGGAGGACGAAATAAACAGGACACGGCCGACGTCCGAAGGCTGGGACAAGCGTAAACGACTAATAGATTCTTACCGTCCTGGTTACCCAAACAGGCCCCCAAGGAAGGTAGATAGAGTACCTCAATCTAAACTAAATTAACTCATTTGATGTGCTATAATAGTTCCAGCTAGGACAATGAGGGGGCACGAGCTCTCCTAGAGCAGCTTGAGCTTCCATCCTCTCCACTTAACCAACCTCCAACCCTTTGACCTAGGTATCTACCGATGCTTATATGTAGCTCGTACGCTCACAATAGTTAAGTGGATGCAGGACAGCCATTAGGTGAGGCGCTTACCTGCCTATCCATGATGTAAAGGCTGAGGGTATGAAAACATTGAAAGCAGGCGTCAAAGGTGGTAGCCACACTCTAATGTGAGTTCAAGCCGCAATGAATGACCCTTGCGAAGCTGGCACGTCCATATGAGATCCATTAATGACCCTGGTACCTAGTTAGCCTTCTATTAAGATAGGTCTATCGTCTGTCCGTCTTCCCTTTCTGACATCAAGTTCTACTATACAAGACTATTAAGTATACATCACAAGTCATGCTTACCAACAGGGACATAGAATCATCATACCATCCCTATCAACCTGGAACGGACTTGCGTATTCCCTCCCGAAGTTCACTTCTAACATCACAAGCACTCCGCCCAATCCTTCTATCAAGCGGTCTGCAAGCCTCATCGATAACATTGTGGGCTAGACGCAACATGCCTCGCCAACCTTGAGGCCCGCAACTGGGTACGCGTGAAAACAGCCCCCAACGTTCCCCTTACCCTCAGGATTCCCGCCATATGCCAAAGATGGCGAATGGGGAGGAGTATATTAATGTTCTGGAAGAGCCCAAGATGCCCGAATTTATTAAAGCTCTCTCTAATAGAAGACCAGACAAGGCACATCAAAGCCTTTTATGCTAGCATTATGAGCTATGTAGGCAAGCTCATAGACGACATAGCAGAGGTCTTGAAAAAGGTCGACGGGAGCTCAGTTGATAGAGATGAAGCCATCAAAGGGGCCACAAACGATATCATCATTTATATGGACGTGGAGCTTGAGAAGCGCGTCGCGGCTATCCGCAAGGAGGTGCAACAGGTCCTCAACCAGCAGAGCAACGCAATGTAGCGGTACATCAACCGTCTCTATCATAAAATCAAGAACAAAATAAAGGGGCAGAGGGGCTACTCCAACATCAATGCCGAGGAGTCCGTGCCGACCAGTTCGAAGTCCAAAATCCTTGTCCGCCGCCCTCTCTTATCGAAGAATATGTAAAGCCGGAGTGTGTTAGTAGTCTCGCATGTATGTGGATATCTTGACCTTCATATCTTCAAGACGGCGTTGATGCCATCGGCTGGAAGCAGGGGGGAGGAATAGAAGTAGAGGAAGACGCTTCTTAGTGGCAAGGAGAACGACAACAATAGGTGGGAGTTTAACTTAATGCTCCTTAGTAACCATAGCTTACTAGGTAGGTATGTTTGATTAAAATTGTTTAATTGCAGAGATGCATTACTCTCTAGACTGGTGGTGGCGTTACATAGAGAAGCATTCATAAGTCATTTCACATTTAAAGCATGCCTTTCACATGTACAAGAGCTTTACAAAGACGCTCAGATTCTTAATTGTGACGACTGGTGAAATGACACTCGTTCCTATCCTATATGCACGTTACATCAAGTGGTTCTGAGAATCGGAGCGTCACGTATGCCCAAAGCGAATAGTTACCCTTCAAAATAGTGTCTGACTGACACATAATGTCTTAGTGACTACCTAGGTAGCTATCCTACCTATTTCTCTATACCTAATGTCATGTCCTCTAGGCCTTTATCAATATGAACAAGACAAGCAATGAGTTCACATGTACTGCTGTTGCCATACAAGTACGAGCATAAGCATGCGGCATGGTAAGGGTTATGCTCTGAATAGAGCTTACCTGTGGATTTAGTGATGTGGCATAAAGAGAATAGCTGTCTCGGTAGTAGGCCACTTTCAAGTTCAGTTAGTAACTATCTACCGACTTGTCATGGCTGTCACCACACCTACTACCATGTCTACGGTTACCTTATCTACTAGCATGCATTGTGGTTTTCCCTATTGTTGAAGTTGATTAGCAGGAATCATGCCCGGGTGAGTTATTTAAATAGGGCGTTACTACAGTATGAAACTAAAGTTTCATTATAGTTAATGGTCGTTAGGCAACTGGTTGTGTTATTCGCTCAGTATGTATTGCACTAATAATAGCTGTAGCTGTAAATGTGGTGATAACCTAAAAGTGTAGCAAACAACTTATAAGGCTTCGCTACTAGTAAAACTACCTAGGTACCTAGGTAAATACAATACTGAAGTTGCGCTAGTAGACCATGAGCTCGGAACACCAAAACCCAGGTGACTACGAAATTTTGCGATTTTATTCGAAGACTTTAGGCCCTGATGAAATGGGTCTCTTAGGTGGGTAGTGTTCTAGGGTAACGTTTCTTAAACTTGGAAAAAGTTGCTTCCACCAGCCTATATATATAGGCATTCTTGCATGCCACCACCGTACATGTTGGCATTGATTGATGCTTAATTTATCCGTGTATATATTTGTACATACATATAGTGACTGGCATATAGTGCGTATTAACTTATACATTCGTGGTACTTGCGACCACCACGTACATTACCACTGGTCGTCATGTATTCTGGTATACGTTCCTACATACAATTACCATACATACCTGAGGAAGGTACTGATATGATACCATGAATATGTATAAGTAGTTGACTGTTTAATTAAGAGGTGATGGCAAGTGTAAATGCTATGGAGTAATATGTATGGTGGTAGTATGTATAGTGAAGGCATATATGATGGCTAGTATGCATGTTCGCTACTCGGGTGTGGTGCTCAGTATGGCAACATGTGTGGTCGCATATATAATACAAGCATGTACGGTGGTAGATTGATCGGATTTCTTCCAAGCGTGCAAAAATCTACCTTGGACTATTACGCATTTAGTGTTACACTCAATGTATACTCATGACATGGTCATGAACTATTATGGACCATCGCGTCAGTGGAATTGAAGCATTTGCATGCCACGTACAGGTTTCATGTATACCTAGGTAGGTAGTAAAGTCGACTAGAGACACGACAGCGCCGAACTCTACGTGTAAAGGAGATTAAGAAAGAGATGGGGACCGACAGATGAAAATAGAGATTAAATAAGGGCGACATAGTGCTTCGTCAGAGAAATGGGTTAAATGGTGTGTAAAATAGTAGGTAGTATTTGCGGGTACCTTGGAAAAGAGGTGGGTACCTAGGTACCTAGGTAAGTGAGTAGAATGGTGGGTGACATGGGCGGATGTATTACCCTGGAAGAAGGTGGGTGGAAAGTAGGTGGAATGGTAGGTGACATGAGCGGATGTGCGAATGGATTAGGAGGTATCTTGGAAGAGAGGTTGGATGAAGAGTGAGTAGAGCGGTGGGTGACATGGGTGGGTGTGTTACCCTGGAAGAAAGCCGGGGAATGAGTGAGTAAAGTGGTGGAATAGATTAAGAGGTACCCTGTAAGAGAGCGAGGTAGGTAGGTAGGTAAGGTAGGTAGTGAATGAATAAAGTGGTGGTGGGTGGCATGGGCGGGTATGAGAACCTACCCGTGAAGGAGGCACCCTGGAAGAAGCCCGGGGGACGGGGTGGGAAGGGGTGTGTCGCTGGAAAAGTGTGTGCAGGGTCGGAGTTGGATTGTATGGTTGTGAGTTGATTTTTAAGAATTCCCATACAAATGAATTTTTCGGAAAATGTTTCTGCGCACTACAAGCCTCTTACCCGTATCTCAGAGCTAACTGGGCCCGGTGGGTATATGAGAAAGCGAGTAGTCTGCACAACTGCTGCGGCTACAGCGCACTCATAGTGGGTAGTCTGGGGGACAGTGGGGAGTCTGGGGAAATCTGGGGTACAGTGGAAAGTTTGGTTGGCTCGGTAACTAAACTTGGTGTGCAGGGTCGGAGTAAGGTTGTATGCTTGTGAGTCGCTTTTTATATTTTCCCATACAAATGAATTTTTCGGAAAATGTTTTTGCGCACCACAAGCCTCTCACACATATCTCAGAGCCAAGCAGGGCCGGTGGGTATATGAGAAAGCGAGTAGTCCGCACAACTGGTACGGCTACAGCGCACTCACAGTGGGTAATTTGGTTGGCCCGGGGGCAGCTTTAAGCCTACTTACCACTAAGTAGTCGGCCTATAGTGATGGAACATTGATTACCTAGGTACCTACCTGTAGCTTAGGTGTCTCATAGGCCACTGAGCTAGATACCTAGGCAACGGGGGCATCTTGTAAAATTAGTGGATTAGAAGAGAATATTACAGACCCTTCAGTGGCATCATACTACCTAGCAGGTACCTATGGTTCTACATTCTAGGGCACTGATACTCTACCCATTACCGCTAAAGGCAGCGCGATCTCGCAGCCTTAAAAGACTCAACAATCCACCTGATCACCTACCTGGGAGAGTTACTGCTTAACAGTAGCTACCCTACACCTGGGAGAGTCACTGCCCCGGCAGTGCCTATCCCCTACCATGTCCCATATTTGCATGATAGCTGTTGCGTGGTCCTTTGTGCAACCTGAGTCTAGCGCCCGGTACTGGGGGATCATAGCAGCTATCGACCCCCTTAGGGTACTGAACCTTTGGTATTTTACCGAATCTTTAGTACATATCTAAGATGGCCGAGAGCATTCTAGCGTATTTCTCGCCTGATAGTGATCGGCTGGCTCTGTGAATAGCTGGAAACTTTTGGTGATCAAGTATCTCCAGCTATCAATCACGAAGCTAAATTGGCATCGTTGACAGCATACCATAACGTTACTTTGTCAAGTGGGCTACTCTGGGGGATTACAATCTGGGGGATCGAAGTTGTGTCCTCTAGCGGAGAATAGTAGAGGAAGTGTATAGTGAAGGGGGGTGAGAAATTGGTATGGTGATGGCTTGACACCTAGTTACGTACCTCGTTTCTAGACTACTCCCTCTGAGGACTCCCTACCCTCTGCTATCTCTTCCCTCTATGTTACCTGCTATAGGGATCCTATATTCGGAGAAAGTGATGCAAGCGGGGAGCAGCATCTAATTGAAAATTGAGGTTTATGTTTAGGCACGGGGGCTTTTGGGACAACGCGTGTTCCACCTACCCACCGAGGTAACTTGACTCTGATCTTGGGCTTGCTGTAGCAACACTTATTGATTGCGCATTTGACCTTTAGTGGGTGCCGGGGGTATATCTGGTCTATGAGTCAAGTTGCCGAGGGGAAACACGCATTGTTGGTAGAAGATCAAATGTGCAATCAGTAAGTGTTGCTACAGCGCTATAGCAAGTGCAAGATCAGTAAAGTCGTCGCTTAAAGTTCACATGTAGTTGTGGACTGGGCCAATCAGAACAGAGCATCAGAGGGTTTTACTGATTAGGATTAGCTGGGAATATAATGCCCGTTTTTAAATGTGGGGATCTGGGGGGATACAAGTTCCCTTTTGGGAAGCGTTGCACTATATAATTGGTTGATTGAGCTTGGGGTACATGTTGTGCTACAGCAACTAGACCCACTTAACAGAGCCGCAATATCAACATCAAGATCAGGAAAACGCGAGGTACCTAGGTATCGGAACACCCAGATCAGGACAAAGTACGGTCCTTTTCAAATCAAATTGGGGGTTGCCTAGGTACTTCCCAAGTTGGGAATAGGAAGTTCTAGTCGCGGGGATTCCAAATGAGTGACTACCTAAATCTCAATCAGCCTAGGCTTTTGGACCCATCTGAAAATGCATAAATACTGAGCCCCCCTCCCGATTTTTTTTTGGCAGTCTTCAATCTTCACAACACCAAACACACATACGCACCTCACATCGCATCACACATCACATCACACATATTATCTCTCTTCCATCATTAGTGCACCACTGTGGGCTTCTTGGACAAGCACTTACTTGACTGCCTATGTACAAGTTTGAGGTTGTCTTTAAAAGTTTAAAAATAATCTTCTGAAACTACTCTGGACGAGAAATATGCTATGGATGGCAGAAACGTTTTTTTTTGTAGGTTCCACCCCCCGCGTTTTCTTTGCCAGTCGTTAGAGGATCTCTCTTTCAGCCTTATCGCTGTAACCCGGCTTACTCCTACACACGTTGCGCCGCCACACGTGAGGAGTGGCCCCTGCTCTCCTGTGGTATCGTAATGTGCAGAATAGCCTGACCTTCGGGGTGTGGATTGCCTTCTGGCCGCATCTCTAGTCGTGGAGCCGATTTTATACCGGCCGCGTTTTAGGTGTGGAGCCACTTGTGCATTGCTTTGCGGGGTACTGTTCGTGTTTCGAATCCGGCTGGCGTTGCTGGGGAGATTCAACAATGCTGGCTGCTGATCTCGTTCTATGGTCCTACTTAGTTTGGTTTATCCGACTAATTTTTGGGGGGGGAAAGATGCAGATATATTTTCATACTTTCAACATGCTCATTGGACGATGCAAGCCTAGGCCCGCTACTCGACGACGCCGGCCTAGGCCCGAGACCGAGAAGATCCTACGCGTCGTTCCCCCACTGAACTTCATAACTTGATCCACTGACTAATAAAATAACTGATCTGATTGAGGGCTCGAAATAATAACTGCAAATAATAACAGTATAAAGTGACTGCAAAAAACGACATAAAACAAACATATATGTCAGGTCAAAATGATGATTCTAATTGACGGCTCGAACTGATGGTTTTTAACCAACAGCTCGAACTATTGTTCAATTCAATCTGATGGCTTAAAATGACGGAGAGGACTGACAGCTCGAATTCAAGGTTCTAATTGACGGCTCTAACTAATAACTCGAAGTGAGGACTTCAACAGAGGGCTTCAACTGGGGGCTTGAAACGAGGGCTTGAACTAACAGGTCGAATTAACAGATTGAAGTGATGGTTTTAATTAACTGACGGCTCGAAATGATGATTCTAACCGAGGGCTTGAAATGACGGTTTCAACTGGGGGTTCTAATCGAGGGCTTGAACTGACTTGAACTGACTTGAACTGACTTGAACTGACTTGAACTGACTTGAACTGACAGATTGAATTAACAGCTTGAAGTGATGGTTCTAACTAACTGATGGCTCGAACTGACAATTCGAACGGCTTGAACAGCTCGAACTAACAGATTGAAGGAACAGATTGAAGGAACAGATTGAAGGAACAGATTGAAGGAACAGATTGAAGGAACAGATTGAAGGAACAGATTGAAGGAACAGATTAAACTAACAGATCGAAGTGATGGTTCTAATTGAGGTTTCTAATCGGGGGCTTGAAATGACGACTTCAACTGGGGGTTCTAACTGAGGGCTTGAACTAAGGACTCGAAGTGACGACTCGAAATACAAATTTTCGAAGTGATATTTGAACTAAGGACTCGAAGTGACGACTCGAAATACAAATTTTCGAAGTGATATTTGAACTAAAGACTAGAATTGGTAGCTCTAACTAACAGCTCGAAGTGACGACTCCAACTGGTGGTTAAAAAGAGGGACTTTGAATAACCGCTAAAAACAGTGATAGTAGCCCAGCCCGGACACGATCCTCTGGTTTCGATTGAGACCGACCATTCCACCGCCGACGAGGAATGAATCCGCCTCTCGATCCGCGAACTGGACACGATCCTCCAGCCCGACCAGAGACTATGCGGTCCCTTTGAGCGACGGAGGACCGCCCGCCTCTCGACCCGCGTGAAAATCTGGACACCACACTCCAGCGACGACCAGAGGCCGCCTACTCCACCGACCGACGAGGAGTGGTCTGCCTCAAAGATAAGTGCTAATCTAATAACTGTTTATCAACATCTATTTACCTATATGGGGCGGGACGGCGGGCATCGATCTATTATTGATTTCTTTTGTTGGTGAGTTTAATAGTTATATGCGGGTGGGAGGGCGGTCATCATTTAATTTTATTTATTTATCATTTACTCGTAGAAATCTAATTTGCTATCTTTGAGGGCGGGAGGGCGGCTATCTATTGCTATCTTTGAGGGTGGGAGGGCGGTTACCATTTATTACTATCTGAGGGTGGGAGGGCGGCTATCATTTATTACTATCTGAGGGTGGGAGGGCGGCTATCATTTATTGCTATCTGAGGGTGGGAGGGCGGCTATCATTTATTGCTATCTTTGAGGGTGGGAGGGCGGTTATCTATTTTCATATAAAGTTGTCGATCTACTGTCATGTTTTATTATAGTTAGGAGTGGGAGGGTGGGCAATCTACTGCCATATATTGCCATCTATTGCCATATATAGTTGTCGATCTATTGCTATGTTTTGCCATGTAGGAAATTTTCCCAATGGCCTGTAGGAAATTGGGTGCAAAGACACTGGACACTGGTCTCATGACCTGCGGTACAGTTCTTTGTCTGCAACTCAGAGCAAAAGGGCTATTGCAAGGCTGGACAAGTAGGGCATCGGTGATGCCCTATTTATCTGCCCGGTCCGACATAAATAGACGGCCGTGGGAGCGAAGGTTATGGGGGCGAAAGATGCGGGTTTATAATAATTCACCAAGAGGGATGTTGGCTATGTGGGAAACATGGGGACACATTAGGCGGGCAGTAAGTTTGGAACCTTGACAGTGAACTTGAGTCAAGAGTCGCGTCAAGCTGCATCCTACCTTATTATTAAGGGCTGTGAGTCGAGGGCTGTATCATATTGCCTGTAGGAGTGGTGAGAACATCCCTTTAAAGGCAACGGGTCAAAACCATTACAATGGTAGTGCTTTGCGAGCGGTTTTATAGTACCCTCTTATATAAGTGATGAGGTCCACATGTCATCTGTGAGTTGTTTGGTGTTGGCTTATGGAGCAGCAGATGATTGTGGGTTCGCCCGGTCATATTGAAAGAATGAGCGGTGCTATGTTGATAGATGTACGGCGCATAATAGGTGGGCAGTAGATCGGAATCCTCCCGAAGATTTGGACTCTGTCATGTTACCTTTTAACTCTCTTATAAATACCTACCCAGACAGTCTGAATAACGTCTTCGGGGCTGTAAACTGTGAGAGTACCATAAAAACTCTACTATAATGGAATCTACGAAACGGCCTAATTGCACATACGATGGTTTCATGGTGCAGTGGGTGGATCTACAGACGCAGGCCACGTCGAGTGAAGTGCATTTTGTATACGCAGCCGCGGATTACGTGCAACGCGTGGGATTAAATTCTTTGCAGACGACTTAGCTGTGTAAAAGGGTCCTGTAAGCAGTAGAGTAACCTTGTTGTTACGATCTGCTGAGGGTAAGCCCTTTTTGCTTAGATTTCTCGTAAGCTTCTGATATATTTGTCGGGATAGTAAGGGAATCACCGTATACTACGGTTCATTCGGCTAGAGCTCATCGATTGTCATAATCCAACAGTGCCACATTGTTCTAATACCAATAATCAATGGCCAAGGCGTTTGAGTCGGTGAGCTTTTAGCTGTGGTGACCGTACTACAGGGTAGGACTGGTGGCACTGCGAGAAGAAAATGGCCAAGTCGAGATACCCTACCCTAGAACAAGACAGGATGATTTATTATAAGCGGGAAACCGTACAAGGTAGTAGTATCTTCGAACCTTCGAAATTTTTATATGAAATTTTCGCCTATAAAAGAACGGGTATAGGGTAGGCTTTGGTAGCTTCCAAGGTCTGCATTATGACACTTTATAAATCTTTAATCCCTGATAGTTTTTATTATTACTTTATTTCCACTTTAACGATTTTAAACTTATATACCGGCTGTTTTAAAACCCCTCTTATCCCGACATTGGTGAATTTATCGTATTAAGTTAAATTAAATAAAATATATAAACTTAATATAATTTTAATTAAATTTAATTTTTTTTAAATTAAAAATTAATTATAATATATTATTAATATATAATTAATAAAATTTAAAATTAAAATAAAATTTAATCGATTTTAATATTTTTATATAAAAAATATAAATAATAAATAAAATAAAAAATATATTATAATTAAATTTATATTATTATATAAAATAAATTTTAAAAATTATAATAATATATATTAAAAAAAAAATTAAAAATAAATAAAAATAAAAAATAAAATAATTTTATATAAAAATAAAAAATTTTTAAAAAATTAAACCCGGCGTTAAATATTTATATATTATATATTATTAAATATTAATATTTAATTATTATATTAAATAAATTAAAATTAATTAATAAATTTTTATAAATAATTTTAAATTATATAATAAAATAAAATTATATATTTAATTATATTTTTAATTATATTATTAATTATATTAATATTTATATATATTTAATTATATATTTAATTATATTATTTATTATATTATTTATTATATTATTTATTATTTATAATATTAATATTATTTATTTAATTAAAATATTATATTATTAATTTATTATATTATTATAATTAATAATATAAATATATAATTAAAAATATAATTAAATATAAAAATTATATTTATTATTTATAATATAAAATAAAATATTAATTTTTTAAATTAAATAAATTTTATTTTAATTTTAAATTTTATTAGTTATATATTAATAATATATTATAATTAATAATTTTAATTTATTAATTAATTTAAAAAAATTAATTATTAATAAAATTTTTTTTTTTTAAATTAATATTAAAAATTTTTTAAAATAAAAAAACGTTAATATATAATTATATAATATTTAAAAAATTTATTATTAAATTATTATTATAAAAATATTTAAAAAAGAAATTTTTATATATTTTATTTATATTAATTTATTAATTATATTATTTATTAAAATTTTTATTAATTATTAAATTTTTATTTATATAATATTTTTTTTTTAAAAAAATAATAAAATATATTAAAAAAATAAATAAATTTATATATTTATTTATTTTAAATATTATAATATAATTTAAATATAATATTATAAAATATTATTATTAATAAATTATAATTTTTAATTTTAAATTAATATATTAATAATAATTTATTTTATAATTAAAAATAATTTAATTTTTTTTATTATTTATTTTAATTATAATTATAATTTTTTTTAATTTAATTTTATTAATATATTAATTTTATTTAAAAATAAAAAATATTTTTTTTAATTTATTAAATTATTATTATTATTATATTATTTAATATTTAAATAAAAAAATATTAATTTTTTTTATAATTTATTTAAAAATATAAAATATAAATTTAATTTTAATATAAATATTAAAATTAAAAATTAAAAAAACTTAATTTTAAAAATTTATTAAAATAAAAAAACATATTTATTAATTAAATTATTTAATTAAAAAATAATAATTTATAATTAAAAAACTTTAAATTTTATATAAATATATATAATTATTTTATAATAATAAATATAATTTAAATTTTTTTTTTAAAATATTAAACTTTATTATTATAAATTTAATATTTTTTAATATATAATTATTATTTATTAATTTATTATATTTTAAATTTATTAATTTTATATATATTTATATTAAT
>MU400030.1:0-50075 GCA_022578945.1 Hypoxylon fuscum
GTCCCCGGAGCTTGCGGAGGGCCGACGACAAGCCTGGCTGGTGTTTGCGTAGGGCCGTAGCGGAGGACGAAAAAAAAAAGTCGAAAAAATTTTAAATTTTATATTTAATATAATATAATTTTTTATTTTTTATATAAATTTAATTAATTTAAAAATTTTTAATTTATTTATTATTTTATAATTTTTTATTTTTATAATTATATTTTAAATAAAATTTTAATAATATAAAATATTATAATAAAAATATATTTTTTATAAAAATAAAATAAAATTAAATTTTAATAAATAATTAAAAATAATTTTAAAATATAAAATATTATTAAATATAAAAAATATAAAAAAAAAATATTAAAAATAAATTAAAAAATATATTTTTATAATAAATATTAATATTTTTATTAATAAAAATTAATATAAATATATTTTATTATTTTTATATATTATTTTATATTAATATATTATTATTAATTTAATTTAAAAATTTAAAATATATAAATTATAAAACGTTATATAATTTTTTATATATAAATATAATTATATAATATTTATATATATTATAATTAAAATCTTTTATATTTTATATTATTAATATTAAAATTTTTTTTATTTATTTAATTTTTAATTTAAAATTATAAATATAATTAATTTATTTTATTATTTATAATAATAAATTTAAACTTTTTTTATTATTTTATTATATTAAAAATTATTTAAAATATTTTAATAATTAATTTATAATTTATATAAATATTTTAAAAATAAAATTTATTAAATAAATTATTATAATATAAAATATAATTTTTTAAATAAAATTAATATTTAAATTATTACGTAATTTTTTTTTAAAAATAATTTAAATAATATTAAATTAATAATATAATTAAAATAAATAAATATTTAATATTTAATTTTATTTTAAATAAATTAAAAAATATTAATAAAAAATAAAAAAATATTAAAAAATAGATTAAAAAATAAAATTAATATTATAAACGTATTATATTATTTAAATTTTTTTATTATTAATAAAATTAAAATTTATTATATATTTAATTAATAAAAATTAATATTTTTTATTTTATTTATATTAATTTATTTAAATTTTTAAATTTTTTTTTTAAAATATATATATTAATAATTATAATATATTAAATATTTATAATTTAATATATTAAAACATTTATATATAATAAAATAAAATAAAGATTTTTATAAATAAATAAATTTTAAATTTTATTTAAATTTTATTTTATTAAATAATTTAATTTTAAATATATTTTAATTATTAATAATAATTATAAATATATTTATATTAAAAGAAATTTATTTTTTATTTATATAATAATTTTAATTTTAATATAAATTTTAATTATTTTTTTTTATAAATATTTATATTATATTAAATTTAATTTAATATTTTTAAAAATATATTAATAATATTAATAATAAATATAAATTATATAATATTAATATATATAAATATATTTATATTATATAAAATTTTAAAAATTTAATAAAATATATATTTAAATTAAAATATTTATAATAATAATATTAAATTAAAATAAATTAATAAAATTTTTATATATAATTTAAAAAAAAAAAAAAAATATATTTATTATATTAATATAATTTTTTATATTTAAAAATATTTATAAATTATTAAATTTTTAATTTATTATAAATAATAATTTTATAATTATTAATATATAAATATTATTATTTTAATTTTTATATATTATAAATATTAAAAAATTTAATAAAAAAATTTAAATTTATTAAAAAATTATATAATTATAATTAATAAATTATATAATTAAAAAATAAATTAAATTAATTTTAAATAATAATTTAATTTATTTAATAAAAATTTATTTATAAATATTTTTTTTAATATTTTTATTTTAATTAATATAAATAATATTATTATAAATAATTAATTTATTTAAATATAATAAAAAATAAATAAATAAATAAATAAATAAATATTTAAATTTTATTATATATTTTTAAATTTATATTATTTAATATATTTTTTATATTATTTAAATAAAAATAATTTTATATTAATTTTATATAAATTTATAAAATATATAATATATAATTAATTAATAATATTATTAATAAAATATATTAAATTATATATTATATTAATTATTTAAATAAAAATAATTTTTAAATTTTTATTATTTAAATTTAATATATTATAATATATATAATATATTAATATTAATTTTAAAATTTAATATATTTTTATAATTATATTTATTATATAAATATTAATAATAATAAATTATTAATAAATTATATATAAATATTTTTATATATATTAAAAAATTATTATAAATAAAATTATAATAAATATAATTAATATAATTAATATTTATAAATAATTAATATAATTAAAAATTTAAATTATTTATTTAAATAAATTAAATAAATATAATATATAATATATATATATATAAAAAATTAATAAAATTTAATATATAAATATAAAATATTTTAATAATTAAATAAAATATATTAATAAATAAATAAATAAATATATATTAATATAATATATATAATAATAATATATTATTTAATTATATTATTATATAATATAATATTTTATAATATAATATTTATTTAATAATATAATATATTATTTTAATATTTAATATATTTAATTTTAATAAAATAATAATATCGTTTTAATAATAATATAATTATAAAATTATATATATATAAATTTAAACCGGTAATTATTTTAATAATAACACGGTTTTAAATTTTATAATTACTTTTAATTATTTTAATACCGTTCCGTCACGGTACCGACCCTTTATATACCACGGCTGCGCTATACCTATCGGTGTAGGTTGCCAGTAAGGGGCCGTATGAATTTTAATACTTTAACCATACTGGCTGATTCCAGCTATTCCAACCATACTGGCTGGTTCTAACTGTTCCAACTACTCTAACTATTCCAGCTTTTCCAGCTATTCCAGCTACTCCAGCTATTCCAGTTACTCCAGCCATACTGGCTGGTTCCAGCTACTCCAGCTATTCCAGCTACTCCAGCTATTCCAGCTATTCCAGCTTTTCCAGCTTTTCCAGCTATTCCACCTATTCCAGCTACTCCAGCCATACTGGCTGGTTCCAGCTACTTCAGATATTCCAGCCATACTGGCCGATTCCAGCTACTCCAGGTATTCCAGCTATTCCAGCTATTCCAGCTACTCCAGCTACTCCAGCTACTCCAGCTACTCCAGCCATACTGGCTGGTTCCAGCTACTTCAGATATTCCAGCTTTTCCAGCTTTTCCAGCTATTCCAGCTATTCCAGCTTTTCCAGCTATTCCAGCTTTTCCAGCTATTCCAGCCATACTGGCTGGTTCCAGCTACTTCAGATATTCCAGCCATACTGGCTGATTCCAGCTACTCCAGCCACACTGCCTGGTTCCAGCCACTCCAGCCCTACTACTCATACTGGACCTTTTACTCCGGCCGGGTAAGCCCAGGCTAATCATCATTTTTCTATGTTCCTGCCCCAATTCTGATAAGGAATGTAAATTTTCGATTGGGTGCATCCTTTTATTAGTGCAACCTTGGCATGCACCTTCATGCACCTCCCACGAATCATACTCCTTAAATTCCTTCCCAACCAATAAAAACGCTCCAGATAGCAGGGTACAAAAATTTCCTATTTCGGAGAAACTAACCTGTTTTGTAGCCCTCTCAACTTTCTACTCTTTTTGATGCATCATTGACGTTATTTCATTTCATTACATTTCATAAACAAGTTTATTTCATTACTGAAATTCATACGGCCATAATTCCCCTAAGGTAGCTTATGCGGGTATAATAGTGCTAGACCCAATCACGTGGGCACCTAACTAATGCAATGATTGATACCCGTCATTCCGCATTTCGGCCAGTGACTAATATCAAATTTGACTATCTGGCATTCAACTGTCTAGAGTATCTGCTAAGATTACCACTGACTCTGAAGCGGGCAGGATTAAGTAGTCAAGTTCGTATTATTCACTATGGTTCTCGAAACAACCCCTCGGAATTGGTACCGAGATGAATACCTGATTTCGACTGAACCACTGCTCATTCAGGTTGATGCTGTCAATGCAGTACTCAGCTCGGACTTGATGTGGTGGGCACAGGGGCTACCGCGGGATGCTATGAAGAAGGCGCTCCATAACTCTCTGTGTCTTGGGTTATACGTGCTTCCCAAGTCCACCTCGGAGATTGCTGGTAAGCTTCTTGCTATGAGACCTTAATCCAAGCCTGGCTCACAGATGCAGGCCAGAGTATACCCACCCAGATCGGGCTAGTGAGGGTGGTGACTGACGATGTCACTTTCGCATACCTCACCGACGTATATGTCCTGCCCGAATACCAGGGGAAAGGCCTCGGCGGCTGGATGATGGAATGTCTGAACGAGGTTATCAAGGGGTGGACCCATTTGCGCCGCTTCATGTTTTTGACTAGCGATAAGATGGACTTGTATCGCAAATACCTCGGGGCGAAGGACTGGAACGAGGGTAATACGGCGGGTATCTCGATTGGCTTGATCGAAGGACCCGCGGCCCATCTACCAAAACACGCATAATATTCGTTATAAGAATGCTTTCTTCATTGCCTGCCTGTTTTTCCGTAGGCACCACCGGATGCTTTTCTCAATTCCAATGCACGTTTGTAGGGAGGTGCTGTTGGTGGCTGGATCGGATCTAGGGACACGTAGTCTGGCGGAAGACGATACGATGCGTCGGAGTCGAATGCGGATAAATCACCACAGGCAATAAAAGGAGCAATCCATCTGATTTCGTTTTCACGCCGCGAGCGGTGATCTTCTGGCTGCACCTCTGTGATATCGTGTTCATCCGTCGCCTGATTAGAAGCCGCGACGTTATCCCGCGTCTCAGTCTCCGGGTTCTGTAGAATCGTATGTGTGCCGGTGGAAAGGTTCTCCGAATTCTGCTCGGCCATACTGGATAGGCGGGAACCCACGCCTAGAGGTTCCTCAAGACTTGCCGAGAATCCCTCTGGCGGTTGGAAGTTTAAGCATACGATGAAAGCCTCGACGCTGCTGGCGCGCGAGGCCCTTGGCTTCGCTACATGCACCTTTTCAAAGAAGACCTTGAGTTGAGCATAGAGTACATCCACGTTCTTAGTCCTGAAAATCTTGGCGACGAATTTGCCGCCTGGCTTCAAGACGCACAACGCCAAGTTCAGCGCTGCGAAGAGAAGTTGTGCTTGCACGTAGATGTCGAGGTCGTGTAGGCCGGTTACGTCAGGTGCACCGTCGCTAATCACTAGATCGACAGGGTGTGCAGCTTGCTGGCTCTTGGATTTCGAATCGTACTCTGGATCTAGGGCCTCCAATAGCAGAGGAACTGTAGCCGGGTGAGTGATATCAGCTCGTAGCGTGACAATGCCTGGTAGCGGACTAATAGGTTGAAGGTCGATGGCCACAATCTTCACGTCCTGGCCATGATTCGATTTAATAGGGGACTGTTTGGGCGGCAAGGGTTCTGGTTCGGCAGCTTGGTCTTGGGGACCAAAAATTCCCATCATTTGTTGACGGAATGTGGCGTCACGATCCTGCCAAGCTGCACGACCGAACTTTTCACCCTTGATCAAGACCCTCGAGAGCACTTGGGACCAACTTCCGGGGGCAGCGCACAAGTCCACTACACGGGTAACATTGGCGAAGAGGTCAAATTCTAGTCTCAAGTCAGCATTCTTGTCAAGCGTCTCCCCATCTTGTAGGAAAAAGGGAGAAAAAAAGGAGGGGAAAAAGGTATGCCAACCTTCGTCAAGCTGTAAGAGCTTGAAAGCACTCCTGGCTCGCCATCCTTGTTCTTTGGCAAGCCTGTAATACGCGTCGCGTTTATCCTTAGAAGATTTCCCCATCTTCGAGTTGATCTTCCTAAGAATTTCAAATTTTTGCGGTGATGGTGATAGTTGCTGTAGGGCTGAATTAAGGTATGGCCCAGATTCCTTATCAACCGGAGATGCGATAAGATTTGACCCGATAAGACGATTAACGCATTCTCCAAAAAAAAAAAGTTCCCGAGTTTTTCTTGGAATCTTTCAACATTTCTTCAACAGCCATCGGTACCTCGACTTAAAAACACTTCAACAAAATGGACGGGCTGAAAAAGCGAAAGGCTACAGGCCAAATTGCAAATGCGCATGCAAAGAAAAAGGTAAAGGCGCACCAGTCTACGCAAAAGACAAAAGCAAGGAAACCCGCCAAGGCCGACTCCTTACGATGGCGCAAGGCCCAACTCCCCGATATGTTTAACGATGCCGAAGGCTTCTATGGATTAGAGGAAGTGGACGATGTTGAGGTTGTTCGGAATAGTGACAACACAATTGAATTTGTATGTTGCATTCACAAATCGTATTTGAAGCCACCTACGTACTAACGCTGAGCAGAGAGCTGTTGAAGCTTCGGCCGAAGAGAAGGATCGCGAGGACGACGACGTTGAGGAAGAAGAGTTCGAAGGATTTGACGATGAACCTCCGGCAGAACCTATTTCAGAGATCAAGTCATCTAATGCGCTCATAAATACCACCGACGACGCAGAGGCAGATACCACAGAAATGCCAGATACCCAGGAAGAAAACACGAAAGTCCAGAAGAAGCAGAAGAAAAAGAAGAAGGATTCCAATCAAGCAGAAGATTCAGAACTTGAGAGCAATGTTTTCGCTGGACTCGATACTGTTGACGAAGCACAGGACGAGGTCGATCTGTCAGCATGGGTGTCCTTGGAACTGTCTCCTCAGATCCTCGGGTCTCTAGCAAAGTTGAAGTTTTCGAAGCCTACCCCTATCCAAGAGGCTGCTATACCGCAAATTTTGGCTGGCCATGATGTTATTGGTAAAGCATCGACTGGCTCAGGCAAGACCTTGGCATTTGGTCTTCCAATCGTTGAGAAGTGGCTGGAGTTATCAGAAGATGGCGATTCATCCGAGGCCACTTCCAAGATCCCCCTTGCTTTGGTTCTCTCGCCAACTAGGGAACTTGCGCACCAACTCACAGAACATATCAAGAATCTTTGCGCTGGCTTGCCGAACTCGCCGTACGTTTGCTCAGTTACGGGTGGTCTATCAGTTCACAAGCAACAGCGTCAATTGGCTAAAGCAGACATCGTCATTGGAACACCCGGGAGATTATGGGAGGTCCTAAGCTCCAGCTCGGATCTCATGAGCAACTTCAGGGGAATACAGTATTTGGTAGTGGATGAGGCCGACCGACTTCTGACAGAAGGTCACTTCAAAGAAGCTGCAGAGATTTTTACTTCATTGGACCGATTCGAAGCCGATGAAGATCAGGAAGAGGAGGTGGCGCCTTCACCGAGGCAGACTCTTGTGTTCTCAGCGACATTTCACAAAGGCTTACAACAGAAGTTAGCTGGCAAGGGTCGCTACGATTTAATGAGCCAACAAGACTCGATGGAGTATCTACTCAAGAAGCTGAATTTTCGCGACGAAAAACCAAGGTTCATCGATGTGAATCCCGTTTCTCAGATGGCAGATGGGCTCAAGGAAGGGTTGGTGGAGTGCGGGGCTATGGAAAAGGTGAGTCTTGATGAACTACGGTGTGTTACACGTCGCAATGCTAACTATCCACAAGGACCTCTATCTATATGCTTTATTGCTCCTCTATCCAAACGTGCGGACGTTAGTATTCACCAATTCCATCAGCTCAGTCCGAAGATTGGCTCCTATGCTTCAAAACCTGAACCTTCCAACCCACCCATTGCACTCACAAATGCCTCAGAAGGCGCGTTTACGATCCGTTGAACGATTTACAGGCGCGAAGCAAGGGCAGTCATCGATCCTTGTCGCGACAGATGTTGCTGCGCGTGGTCTAGATATCCCGGGAGTTGATCTTGTAGTTCACTACCACGTCCCTCGTGCTGCAGATGCATACGTGCACAGGTCCGGACGTACGGCACGCGCGGAGAAAACAGGCCTAAGCATTTTGCTCTGTGCACCCGAAGAGGTCACCCCGACTAGGCGGCTCATCGCAAAGGTCCATTCAATCAGTGGCAAGGGGTCCAAGAAGAATTTCTTCGTGCAGACGCTCAACATGGACCACAAGCTCGTCAACCGTCTGAAGCCCCGCGTATCGCTGGCCAAGAAGATCGCCGACGCCGGGCTCGCGAAAGAGAAGGGCAACAAGGAAGACGACTGGATGCGGAACGCGGCGGAGGAACTGGGCGTCGAGTACGATAGCGACGAGATGCAGCAGGTAGGGAAGTGGGCAGGGCGCGGCGGTGGTCGCAAGGAGAAGCAGAAGGAGGCGAGGGAGATGACCAAGGCCGAGCTAGGCGCACTGCGCGCTCAGTTGAAGGAGCTCCTCTCGAAACGAGTCAATGCTGGAGTTAGCGAGAAGTACATCGCGACCGGCATGGTGGATATGGACGACCTACTACGAAATGCGAAAGGCGATTTCCTCGGGAGGGTCGACGGCCTTGATATCGAAACTCTGTAGCGTAATTCGGCCTAACAAAATCGTCAACCTGGAACCAACATGAATCACTTGTCACAATGGGTATTTCTAGATTCTGGTTCTTGTGATTTGAAGGAACCCATGATCACGACTTATTGAAAACATCGTCGAGCTGGCCAACAATAATTATCACAGTCGCAAGGGTAAGTCATCCCCGTGCACGAAGTCGTCGATGCCTCCGTTCCCCTAAGCTGAGCAGGAGCTTTTATAATGTCATCATACCCAAGCATCTAACAGAACCTAATCGGATTCACTTCTAACATTATAACACAGCAGTGCTCTCATGGATAGCCCAGGAAAGCACGCATTATTACACCAAGTGCCAGTCGAGATGTGACATCACAGCACTCCCTACCTTGGGTATTTCGGAAGATACCGTTAGGTTTCGGGATGTCAATAGTACCTATGGAAGCTGCTGCAGCTACCTGCAGCAAGTACCTAAGTGTAGTTCATATCACCCGTATCGTCGCCCCTTGAATCACGTTCAAGACATCCCTGAACCACTCCATTTTGAGATGCTACGTTTCAACTACACCAGTCAAGTAGTCCTCTTAAAAATTTGACCATGGGCCGTTTGAGACGGACTAGTCGAGGTTGAATACGAAAAGATGCCCGAGTGGACCACACGAAAACTCCCATATGGGTTCACTTCCCCGCCAAACTGTCCGGTATACTTTTTGCCAAGACAGGGGCATTGCTACGAGAAATACAATCATGGTTGTCCTTTCTTGTGGTCAGCAGGTTCTAGAGGTATGTGGTCAGGTCGTCTTGACTAATGCAAAGTCCATTCCTTCTAGAAGAGCACAGGGATACCAATTAGAGAAACAGTCGACCTGGTTGGTATGCATGATTTACTCGCCTGCCTCGTTCTCAAAATCCGGTCTTTCTCAGTGCGGTACTGGGCTTGGCAGCTTCTAGGTACCTCAAAGCTTATTGTGGTCGATAGGCTATTACATAGAACTCAGATCACTTCCCCTGATGCAAGAGACACCCTATTGTTCTGATCTAGGGGAGGCTAGATGTGACGATAGCCTCCATATTGCTGGCGCCCCCTCCGCGACCAGACCTCTCTCCACGATAGTTAACTCAACAACCCAGCAATTTGCCTAGGTTACCTAGGTACGAATCTGTGTTTATCGTCCGAGAGTTCTCGAATCGTAACGGCACCTTGTATGGATCTATTCATTAGTGAATCACCGGTAATAATCTGTTTGGACTAGGTAGTCAGTACGTATATCCTGGGCATCGTTTGATCCTCCCCATTTTCCATTCTTATTAAAGCTATAACCTGACCTAAGACTTCCAGGATTGGAGAATAAACTTCGTATGTACGTATTGGATAGCACCGGGACCGTCTGATAAGCTCCCTAAGATGCATAGCCGCACCTCGTGATCAATGTAAGTAGCACCGGAGCCAGAGAGGGGTGAACTCTGTTTAAATTCGTTTCGGCATCGTCAACTGCGATCGTCCCCCTAGTGGTGTTTGAAACCTGCACACCTGACCTTACATAGAGTTCAATACCAGGCCCAGTTTCCTTAGCAAAGCGGTCCTGGGGACCATTTCTCGCAGCTATGGAAAGAACAAGCAGAAATGGTGTTGTCTTGTGTCCTCGCACAGCAAGTCCGAGCCATATCGCCTCCTCTTGGGACACTCCGATCAGAAAATACCAGAACTTAATGTCAAGCACAAAACCAGACAACTTCTTCTCAACATTCCCATCTCAGATTGTCAACTTTACACCATCCTCTTCAGCCACCCTCTCCAACCAATTTCCCTCTTCTAAAGGTGCTTTGAGAGCCTTTAAGCACGACTTGGCACATTTATTTAATACTGGGAGTTCCCCAACATTTACTTCCCATTGTTTTCAATCCCTTCCACCTTTGCCAAACATAGGCAATTGTGATTTCAAGCAATTGCCCCTAACGACAGACAGTACCAACACTTGGCCGAACAGGTCTGGTAACAAACAATCAGCACAAAGACCAAACGACACACCGGCCCGGTGATCAACACACAATGCCTCAGGAGATGGCTAATCGGCAACCCGGTATGGGTGACGATCATCTACAGGACAACGAGACGGTAGATGAGGCTACACGAGTAGCCATTAGGCCCTCGGATTGTGAGGGCCGGCTGGGTCAGGAATGGTCCATGACGAAGAAGTGGAGATATCTCGCGGTTATCTTCCTGGTTCAAGTTTCCATGAACTTGAATACGACGCTATATTCCAACGGTATCGGGGGAATATCGTACGAGTACGGAGTCAGCCCGTACGCTGTACGCTGGGGCGGCGCAGCTTCTTTCCTCATTGCCTACGCATTCGGCTGCGAGCTGTGGGCACCTTGGTCGGAAGAGTACGGTCGTAGACCAGTGCTACAGCTTTCACTACTGCTCGTGAACCTCTTCGCGGTAATGGTCGCCCTAGCTCCTAACTGGTCAGCACACGTCGTTGGAAGAACTCTGGGTGGCCTTTCCAGTGCCGGTGGAAGTGTGACACTCGCCGTGATCACGGACATGTTCGGCCCCGAAGATCCCATGGTTCAGCACGCAACCAACTTCATCGTGCTGTCTTCGGTGGGTGGCTCTATTGTCGGCCCAATCGTCGGGGGGTTCATAGAGGCAAAGTACCCCTGGCGGGCATGCATCTGGGCCCAGGTCATCTTCGGCGGGTTTGTGCAGCTCCTGCATTTGGCATTCGTAGGGGAATCGCGTCCCAGCATAATCATGGACAAGGTCGCTAGGGAGTGGCGGAAGACTGGGCGAAACAAGAACATCTACGGACCGACTGAGATAGATGGAGCGAAGCGCTTCGATTTGGTCGAGTTCGGGTCGATTTGGATACGGCCCTTCCGCATGTTCTTGACGGAGCCTATTGTGTTCACGTTCTCTTTGCTTTCGGGCTTCTCTGATGCCCTTATATTCAGTAAGTTCAATCCCATCTTTTGAATGTCATTCATCCCCCTTCTTGTTTCTCAACAACATCTGTCGAATACATTCGCAAGCTCGTTTGTCACCCGTAAATCCATCGTGCATACACCTACCTATCATGTTTTTAGACTGCCTCATATAGTACCTCTACGCAGGATGACAATTGCTGACTCTTTATCTCTCATAGTGATGGTACAGTCCTTTGGTTTCGTGTATTGGCAATGGGGGTTTGGTCCTATCGAGCTCGGCCTAGCATTCGTCCCCATCGGTATTGGGTACCTGATTGCCTACGGCGCGTTTACCCTATTCATCAGGCACAACGTCGCCATGCGTGTTAAGCAACCAGGGAACGAATCCGTGCAATACGAGTCCCGGCTCGTTTTGCTGCTGTTCCTAGGACCCTTGCTACCGCTTGGCCTCCTTCTGTTTGCATTCACGGCGGCTTGGTTCCAAACCCCCATCCACTGGATAGGCAGTATGTTCGCCTCCTGCATGATCGGCGTTGCCAATTTTGCCATTTATATGGCAACGGTCGACTACGTTCTCAGGGCTTACGGACCTTACGCCGCATCGGCTACGGGCGGTAATGGATGGGCACGAGATTTCCTAGCTGGTATGCTTACGCCATACGCAATCCCAATGGTCAGTACCACAAACCCCTATTTGATGAGTTCCTAATCTAACTTTCTCGTAGTATGTTCATAACTCGTACCCAACGTACACTCCGTTCTCTCTCATTTGCGCTGGTCAAAGTAGCATTGAAAGAACTCCACTCATGCGAGAAGAAACGATAGCTAATACTATAATTCTGAACGTAGGTTCGAGAAGTTGTCCATATTCATGTCAACTATAATCCTTTGCGTCGTCTCAATATTCCTATTCGGCGCCATAATCTTTGTATGGCGTTGGGGATCATGGCTGCGGGGGAAGTCCAAGTGGGCGCAAACCATAGCCGAGAGGGAAGCTGAGCAGACCACAACCCTAAACGCTGGCAACGGCTCCGTTGACGGTCCCAGAGAGACCGTGGATGCAGAATCGGCCAGTGGTGGTGCTAGCCCGTACGGACACTCTAACGTAAACCACACGGTCTTATTCTTGCCGCCAGAGGACATGCCAGGAAGCCGCACGACGTCCGCACCAACTACTCCCGTCGGAACTCCCCGCAATAGTATACAACTGCGGCGGCCTCGTAGCGAGCGCACACGGTCGTACCAGAGTCAGCACAGTCTCCAGAGCCAGAGCCAGGACCAGGGCCAGATTCAACGCCCAGCGCCCGGGTTACGCCAGAAGTCGCACCACAGCCAAGTCGTTAGCCAGGTCCCGCACATGCCCGCGGTTGTGGAGGATAATGACAGCGGGCGGGAAAGTTGCACGAACAGCAGCGGACAGACCGGAAACAAGACTCCGGAGGCGGCTCGGGGCAGCTCGGAACCTTCGTCGTTGAGACAAGTTGAAGATGCTCGTCCAGATCCTGCGCTACCAAGGGCTTCCAATAGGGATGTGCATGTACGTTTCGCGGGCGCGAACGAGAGCGCAAACGCCGACTCCAGCGCACCCAGAGATGTCCCTCGTCCAACCCCAGAGGATGAGAAGGTGGGCGCTGAGAACCGCTTCCGTTGTGTGGTGTCCTGATGGATTCGATGGTGAAGGATTGGTTGGCACGAGCTAGGAAGAGGCGATCATGGCTCAGGCCTCACTAACGGTAACGGCAACACGGAAAGGGATGACGATTTGGAATTATTGACAGAAGGCGATATTTACGATCTTATGTATGCATAGGCATAACAAGCGGACGGTTTGATTAGGATACCCATATGTGCATTGGTTAAGGAAGTTATGGAGTCATTATCACAAGCGTTGATACCCCTATATAAGACAGCATAAGATAATGAAGCTCGTAGGGCAATGTACAATGGACTATGAGAGATTCTGAATGACACATTATATAAGCCTTCAGCATGTTGTATATTGTTGTATTGTCTATATGAATGATAAGTGATGTCCTGCTTCTACACAATTTCCTGGCAAGATGCCACATACTGTAAGTAGCGGCCGTGCTGCTGGCTACAGCAAGGGGCAATTATCCAGGGTGAATATGTTCTCGTATCATTGAGAGACTATGTACTGTTTTGGGGCATGTAAATATATACAATGAAGTAGAATGGTAGCCAGCAGTTAGCCGGGTGCGATGTTCAAAAAAGGTGACCTCCTCGCCCGGTCCTCCTTTATGTATCCCATATACGTATATACCAATATCCCTAGTTCGTATTGACAAGAAGAGAATACCAGGCGGAAAGTGCTTGCTTCCTTAGCCAATGAATTTACAGTCCTTTAAGACGGAGCGCCGGCCCCCGATCCAAATGACCGTCGCCAAGGTCAGAGCAAGGCGCTTATTGTAGGTTGGCCTTGATGTTGTCGTACTGACTGTTGGGGTAGCTAAGGCAGTTCTGGCTCTGGTCGAGCGAGCCCGAACCGCCCTGGGCGTTGAAGGAGGCCGCGATCAGACTACCGCTGTCGGTGCGGTCTCCTGACGCCTCCCAGAACATGCTGCCACCAAGGCTCTTGCCTGTTCGCGCGCGCGTTAGTTAAAAATGGTCAAGAAGAGAAAATGTGTGAGGTTCGGAGTTCTTACCTTGGAGATAGGTCACCTTGCGGTTGATCATGTCGACGTTGTCGTAGCTAATCAGCTCCTTGGCGGAGCTGTCGTAGCTGTAGGTGGCGCCGGACACATCGTCGTACTGCTCCGTCGCGCCGGCCTTGGGCAGCACCTTGTAATCCCACACGCCGGCCTCCCAGCTGCCCGTCCCGATGCCCGTGTACGGCTGTCCGATGCCGTCGGTCGACTCGAACGACCTTCCGTAGAGCGGCATCCCGAGCACGATCTTGCTGGCCGGCACCCCGCCGTTGATGTACGCCGTGATCGCCGCGTCCGTGGAGAAGGGCGTGGCCACCGGGTTCTGGGCGTTGGGGTACAGGTTCGCCTGGTGGCCCGAGGTGGTGTCCCACGAGCCGGCGTAGTCGTACGCCATCAGGTTGAAGTGGTCGAGCAGACCGGCCATCTCGCTGAGGTGGAGCTTGTTGTAGTTGGTAGGGCCGGCGGGAACCGCGGCGGTCAGGAGGAAGTGGTAGTTGCCGGATTGCGCGGACTGCGCGTCCTGCTCGGTTCGTATGGCCTGGAGGAGGGCGATCATGTTGCTGGCCTCGGTGTCGTCGGCGGGGTACTCCCAGTCGATATCGAGGCCGTCGAAGCCCCAGTCCCTCATCAAAGCCACTGCTGTCTGTGCAAAGGTGGTTCGGGTCGCATCGGTGCTAGCAGCCGCTGCAAAGTTGGTGGAGTACGTCCATCCACCTATTGAGAGCTTTAAATTTGTCGTTAGTGAAGTAATTCTAGGACTTTGGACTGTTAAAACTAACAAGAACTTTCAAGTGTCGGTTGGCCTGCTTCAGCTTGTAAAGCTGCTTGACGCACCCATAGGCATTGGTGCCAACGTCGTTCCATGCTATAATTGATGATTAGTCGGCTTCTCTAGGCTATGAGAAAGGAGGCGGCTTACAGTCGCCGTCGTAGTGCTTCTCCAGATCGGCGTACGTGTCTGAGGCATACACCGTGCCATCAGCACGAAGGTTGGCGAACGAGTAGAGGACCTGGTTGATCTGGGAGACCGGGAGCTGTGCCGGTTGGTAGTTCCGTCCATAGATACCCCTGAGAAGATGTTAACTGATGGTCCCTGAAAATATTGGGAATTTACTAACCAGTTAGTGAAGTAGACGGTGTTTTGGAAGGCGGAAGCGCGCTTCTGAACTTCAGCAATGGGGCTCGCAAGCCCGACAGATGCTTGAAGAAGCAGAGTCGTAAGTAGACCTTTTACGGAGAACATGATGTCAGATGTCTTCAGAGCAAGGAGTGAGATGGTCTGATGAGTGAAGCTATGTTCTTGGTCGAATTCTGCCTTGGGTCTTCAAGGGAGAGGTAAAGGAAAGGCGACATGTCGTTGCCTTTATACTAACGGCGATCTCAGGGAAAACACTACTTTGGCACACCATCATCCCATCTGCGTGTCTTTCATGTGGTACAAGGATGTGACTGTAGATGCAGAAGGCCAGGTAAGTGGACCGTCGAGTCAGGAATAAAGGAGCCGCTGGTAAAGCAACCAGTGAATTCGATATGTGGTTCACGGCGGCTCTTCGACCCAGGGCGGCAACGTTGCCACGGTCTATCAACCTGAACACACTCCTAAACTGGTGGCACATCCCGCCGCATCCCCTGCCTGCAGTCGCCTTGTAAAGGTGGTTCCCGGTCATGAGCGTGTCGGTACTATGTAAAACTCATGAGAGCTTCGTGGAGCTGGCGAGGCATATTGGAGCTTGGACGCCCTCGTGCTCTCCCTCCCTATTCCGTAAGCGGAAGGAGGACGTTGGAATGTGTCTTGCATACTAAGACCTTGACACTCTCGGTAATGAAGGTAGCCTTTGCTCAGGGGAAGCTGCCGGCCGCGGCCAATCAGAGACCGAGGAACTCAGGTTGACAGCACCACCAACTCGCCTTCGGACGAGATTAGCACAAGGGTTGATAGCTTATCACAGGGTTGTATGGGCCCATCACCATCTAGCTCATACCCCACCATCACTTGACCAATTTAGATCTTGGGATAACTGTCATATTGAAGATGTGTAAGTCATGGTAAAGTTGGCCCATGTCTGATTCGAAATAGAAGATCAAATGATTCAAATTGACAGGCAAGCTAACGCACGTAAGGGTAATGTGGCAGAATTTGTGAGACACGCAGAGAAGTTGTCTTAACATCACTTACACAGAGATTAGGGGTATAATACCGACTTGTCCCGACCCCGCTAGACGAACGTCAAGCTTAGATTGAAATAGCTTCCGGGACATCAACCAATCTCTGGTGTGGAGAGATAAGGTATTTCCTCATTAGGACGATTCTTCCAGCACGGCGCATCGAAGAACTCGACCCTTGTCGCGACGGCCAATGGTGCCGAGGCCAGGATCGCGAACGGGACATTTGGCTGACAGGCCACTTGCTTGGCTAGCCCCCCACCACCCCCGCCAGAGCTTTGGTTGCATTCAGAATATCTATCGTTCTTGCAACGTTACTGGGTCTAGAAGGAAATTTGGTGTTTTTTGCTGCAGCCGAATATCTCACAGGTCGTCGTCTCGGAAGATGGAGAGCAGTTATCTAGATGGTAGTATGCGCGGGCCTCACTCGACGGTCGAGAAATGGACATATGCTGTGATATCCTCTATAAGGCACCAAAGGTTGCGCGCCGGTGATCGCAGTGGTAGAGTGACGTAGTAACCAACGTAGGTTACGATCGTCATGAGTTGAAGGCATGGGTGGAAGCATCTGGACTGCTTGTTGGGTTGGATGCAAGAGTTGCCGACGATTGAGCAAAGACGTAACAGGGCATCCCTGAGGCGCACGAAAGTCGCCCTTGATTCTATCCATGGAGGTGCCAGCGCCATCGGACCGAAGACTGGCCTGCTAGGGCAAGACATGGGAAACAGCCGCAGACTGAACCATTAATCAACCTGTCCTACTGGATTCCTAGGAGCCTAGCTGATGAAAGTCATCTGTGCCACATCCTAATGTTTCGAAGACTTGTGCCTCATATTGATAAATCCTTGGAGATGCGGGGCCGTCCGGAGCTCTTAGACGTGCTGCATAAAGTTCAGTCCGCTAGGCCATTCACGGCAGCTCCGGATCTTGCAATGAGCACGATGCTTGGGGATCTACCGCCACGTGCATTCATTTGCTAAGCCGATGCCACGCGTGAATCTACAAGTTAACTTACAGATTCATGAGCGAAGATACCGACTTTCTAGGGCCTTGCTACTGTGACCCGAGTTGATGGCAGTGTTCGGAACGTCGGATTCTTGAAACATAACACATTCTTGGGATCTGCAACTCCGCGGCGGGCAAACCTCAATGCGATGAGGCTCTTCGCCGATCCAGGTTCGAGACGAGGGTTCGTGGTTCCTGACATGATGATCATAAGCGAACCTTGACAGCGCTTGGGTGGTACTGAAGAGATGACGACAACGTCCCCTTCTTCCGAGAGAGGCAGTTGGTTTAGTTGGTAGGAGTGGACGTGAGCGGTTCAATAAATTTAGGAGAACAACGGGCTGGCCGGCAAACCTGATCCTTTAGGTACCTTACCTAGGTGCCTAAGTACCTAGATTCTAGTGCCAGATCTCACCTACCAGGTACCTACATAACTCCGGATCAGCAAGATTACATCTGATCCGGGAAGGTGGATACCCCTATAACCCCAATTTATCCAGTGAGCTCGGGCCAACCGCCTGTCAGCCTACCTACTGCGGCCAGTGCGGCGAGCATTGGTCCTTTATTTCAGACTGCCCGCCTGCATGTGGTAGCTGGGCATACACTTGTAGAGCTAATACAACCTTATTTCCCCTGACGAACTAGCAATGGGTCATTCTTCAGCTACGTGAGTTACCGACTACCTAACTCTAAATAATCCTCCGCGATGCATGCATATAACATGGATGGGTGGTTATATCAAATAGATCTATCTCACAGGGGCAAGCTGCTTGGTGTCGTTATTTGGGATTCAGCTTCTAAAAATGGCACTTGGGCCAACGTCGCCTTAGAACTCTTGCACCACAGCGGTACCAGTGCCCCATGGGTTAGAAAGGTAGTTGATTAATTAGAAAACAGCTGCTTATAATAGGATCCATTAGTCAACAGGGCAAATTTCTTACGTACTAGCAAACTCGAGATCCTTTTCATCTCAACGCTAAGTTTGCCAAGCTACGCACGTGGTGGCCCTCGTTAGAAACTTTACGCTTTCACCTGCGAAAAGAGCCCCAACGCCATTCCTTCGATGAATCCGGAAGTTGGTAATTAGTATGTGGCATCTCCGGCCAAGTGATGCTGAGCGAGTGTCTTGATGACCCTAGCCTCCACCCCATTCACGATTAAGCATAATACTTCGGGCCTTTCACAGCGCCATAGGGCCACTGTCACCAAATATTTACCGCCGCCGGAGTCGCCTTTCTCCGAAACACCTAGCAGAGCCCATCTAGTACCTAACATACATAGCTGATAATACATAAGATGATATGTTTCATTTCCTCTTTACATGCGATATGATAGTCATTTTGGTATTTATTTAGTCAGGGTTTTCGCGTTGCCTCTTTACGTTGACCGATCGGTCATAGTCTCCTATTTAGGAGGCAAATGCACTAGAACCTAAAATCAAGAGACATTAATTAAACAAGTGTTTACACGTCATAGGCCAATCGATTATTTGATAAATCTGTTCACCTTCACCGACGACTTAAGCCCTCCGCAATATTTGCACATATCCGTGCCTCCTTACAGCCTCTACCGATTCTCCCTTAAAGACTTTACTAACCAACAAAAATATCTCGTCGTTTCATGACATGCTCCTCGCTTTCTAACCGATATCACGGGGCCTTGAAAGTCGTCATCTGGTGATCCTTTGGCTTGGGAAGGCGGTTATTGGGAGGAAGGTAACTTATACGAACTCTTACTGCCACGCACCACAATAGGCCCTATGAACAAGTAGCACTCGACAAAGTATGACCCAACCTAATGAGAATTTAGGAGAAAAGTCTTAAACTCGACGCGTGTTTAATTCCTATCTACCCCTAACTAACCAGCTTTACATGAAACGTCCACCGGCACAGGCAGGGAATTGCTGTCTTCCAACGGCGCCTGTGTAACCTAAAAGCTGATCGCTCAAAACAAGAGCTAGTAACAAATGCAATAACCTCGAGTGCCCCCGATGTTTAAGAAAACACCAACGCGAGTGGTTCGTTCTGAAACATGACGGAGAAATCCTAGTCAGGCAAATTTCGCTTCATGAGCTTAGCCTCTCTGGTCTAACACGATGTTCGACTGTAGTGAAAAGGATACGAGAGAATGCTGGTGAGGTGAGGGCGTCATCTAGAGAGCATGCGTGGCTGATCACCAACGTATTGGTTTATTTAGGGAGGTAGCTACTTGGACTTTGTTCCATATTGAAAGAGCGAGTGATGATATTGGTCTCGTTATGGCGCATTCTTACGTCGTGATAACTCACATACCCCGTTGGTCGGTCTAACATACAATAGGTAACTTCGCTATTCCCCATCTAACTTCAGTCACAATAGTATATTGCCTGGGCAGGTAAGCATTTCAACACGTCTCTGGCAGACGACTTGAGATCTATACCCATGGCCCTTACAGTCCAGACATGCGCTAAGATATCATCAGTACCAAACGCAACCTCATTGACGACTACAATAGAGTTATGAGGACGACATCCGTAAAGGATTGTCCCAAAAGCAGCCCACTGCCACAAACAAATAAAATCCAGGAACATGAACTCACTATGGAGAACACGCTTCGCATTCATTAAGAAGCTTCTATACCAATGATGACTTCGTGACGGGAGGTCTTCAAGATCTGAGGCTCTGTTTTATGAACGGCATTATCTATGCCTTTTAGGTGACTAGGAATCATGACTCACCCCTTTTTATGGGACGTTTTTTATTTTATTTTTATTACAAACTTTCAATCAGGTAACCTCAATTTCGATTAATCTGAACTTACCGTGGCCTACGATTTATGTGTTGTAGTTGCGGCATGGCAATTACTATTATTGTTACCTACCTTTTATAATCATCCGACTTATTATTTGGTACTTTTATGCCCGTTTCTGATGAATCGTTAACCATCACCGGCGTCCATCCTCTTCCACGAATATTGCACCTGATTTGGTACGTGCCATTTAGGAATCCCAGAGTCTGGATATCAGAAGACAAACCAATTCAGAGTAACTTCAAACCTATTAGGTTACTTGGATAACAGAACTTGATATGGCTCAGCTGGACATAAAGTCATAAGCACCTTCAATGTTAGAGAAGATCAACGTCTATCGTAAGAGTTGTTAATGTGACAATGCATATGGAGCCTAGAACAGATTCCACATCAGTTTATAAGAAACCAGTAGTCCTCTATCCATTACTTGTAGAATTATTACATCGTAAAACGATGATCGCCGTGTGCTTCTCATAATCTTGGCAGATAAGAGACTTGGCGATACCGGGCCGTCGTACCTGTGCAGGCAGGTACTATAATAATTGATTGGAGTAGGCTACAGTGATCACACCTAGCCCGCTTCTGGAAGGTCAATATGCGCACACATAAAATTGCCGGCTGTGAGCGGTGAACTCTGCGATAGAGAGTATATAAACGGTGGGTGTTCAAACAGTGCGTCAGTTTGCCCTGTCCTTCCTCACTCGCCAGCACTTCGACCATGAATACTGTCAGGGGCTTCCTCCTCGGAGCTGCGACCGCTCGTGTCGCCCTAGGGCAGTTCTGCGAGCATCAGTGGAAGGGGAAATTCGCAGCCCACGAGGTTGACGGAGTGCCGTATCTGCACGCGAGGTCGGATGTTCCTGCGCCCCCTCTGGAGATCCAGCCCCTCATCGTGAATGGGCCGTCAAGCAACCGTATCGACCTCATATTCTTTGGCGATGGATGTATGTATGAGATATGTTACTCGTAGGGTTGGTTAAGCGCGCCATGGCTGACTTGATGCTGGATGTGGGCAGATACCGAGGGAGAGAAGGATAAGTTCTTTGCCGATGCCCTGTTTCTCGCGAGGAACCTCACGGATGGGCAAACGTTCGTCGATGTGCTCCCTTTAATGAACTTCTGGGCCGGGTTTTCACCAAGTGCCGAAGTACGTGATACAATTTGCAATTTACGCAGTGTTATGGTTTTTGTCTGACTTCTTGAAAGAGCGGTGTTGGTACATACGGAAAGCCCTTGGAGTAAGGCCCCTATCTATATGATATTCATGCTTGCTTCATTACTTATAATACATAACTATAGCACCGTTTACGGGTTGTACCGGGATGGCACCGAGCTGCGTGGTCTATATTATGACAAGCCCGAGGTGGCACGCGCCGCCTGTCAGTCGACAGACGCCTGTGACTATCCTATTCTGCTTGGGAATGATCCATTCTACGGAGGACTCGGTGGCACATTCACGTAGGTCCTATCATGACTTAGCTTCAGCTTTTACTGATATAGGCAGCGTCACGACGGCCTCTCCTAATAGCGGCCCCGCGGTCCTCCGCCACGAGCTAGGGCACTCACTCATTGGGGTCGGCGAAGAGTATGACGGAGGCGAGGTCTACACCGGCGTCAATGCAGCTCAGTCTACTAACTCAGTGCCCTGGACGCAGTGGTACACCACCCCGTCTACTGAACCTAAAATAGAACGGTCTAATATGCCGATACAAGCGTATCCTTGGACATTGCTGAACACATCACAGAGCTGGAGTCAAACATTCACCTCAGCAGGCACGTACACTACTCACCTCCTCCAAATCAGCGTGAGCGGCATAACGGCGAGCAGCGACTTGCGGGTGGAGATTGATGGGAAGGATGTGGGTTGGGAACTAAATCCTGCCGTCGGCGTAGACCGATATATTTATAATATGAAGATGGACGATGCACTTACTCCAGGCGAACACGGAATTGAGGTCACCCTGTTGAATGAGGAGATACAAGGGACCGCTCAGCTTTGCAACCTCGAGGTACTGGAGTATGGGGACGAGGCAGAGTGAGTTTTGAACCACCCCCCTAAATATTGCACCATTCTCACACTTTTCTACGTCCAGGTTCAATTTTGATCCACAGTATCATGGATTATATCCAACGTAAGTCTTTGGCATGTCACCGAACTCATCCTGACCGACTCTCTAGCCTTACATTGAATGACTCTCCTTTAGATTCTCCGATACCAATGAAACTACATACCGGCCCACGAATGACCTCTGCCTCATGCGCGGTGCCTTCTCCGTAGACTTCTGCTCCGCTTGTATTGAAGGGCTGTGGCTGTCTCTCCTTAGCCCGCTCTCCCTCATCGACAATGTCACACAGGTCGCTCAGTCGGATGGCTCGACGAATGTTACGCTTGACCTCTTACCCCTTGCCCAGTTTAGAACAGTCCCGAATCCTCACGAGGAAGGCTATACGATCCTCTGGTATGGCGCCGATGAGAGTGTCGTCCTCGAACAGTGGACCAACAGCACCAGTGCACTTATCGGATCAAACACCACAGAGTTTGGGGTTGAGGTTAAGTTTTGGACGGAGCAGGTCAGGGTGGATAGTGATGGCGTGTTAATTCAGAAGGAGAGATTGGCGGTGGAGTAGCTGGATTGATACGAAAGTGCCCAACGTAGGCAGCCTGGACTATGTCGCTCTCAAGAAGGATTGAATCGAAAGTAGGAGCGAGTGTTGAGAAATCAACATTGATAGCTAGGTAAATGGCAGGAGATTTCTCTGCCGTGTTATACCAGCAGTCCAACACTTATCAAGGGTGGCAGGAAATTTTCCTACCCCCCCCTACTACGTTCAGCGGAGCAACAACGCGCCCAAGTCACTACTTTGACGATGCAGTGCACTTTAAAGGCTAGTGACGAACACGTGTATTAAAATTCAAATGGCCCAGTGAGTTGTGGCAAAAGGCCTAATCAGAGGAATTTTAATGATAGGTATAGTACCTAAAGTTAGAACTGCTGCTGGGTTGGCGGACTTCACCCCTACCGTCAAGAGCGGACTACGACACTAAGGTCAGAGACACACGATCCGGTACAGAATCCTCACAAGATGCTTCCCCTATAACGCCTACTACCATGCCTACAACTTCCTCGGACTCGGCTTCAGGCTCTCCTACTGCTACTTCTTCCGGAGCCAATGCCGCTGCTACAGGTAATGCCGCCTGAGACCAAAAACGTAATGCTTGGAATGGTTGCTGTTGTGGCTGCTGCCCCGTTGCTCTGTACGGTTTCTAATGATATCTTACCTAGTTAGATGGCACCAAATTGGGTTCACGGTAGAATTATTGTAAAGCCAGGGTGTATGTATGATACTTGTTAGATTTAAAAAGTTGTCATGTACTTCACAGGCATACCTACCTATGTAGGTACATGTAAGGTAAGCAGGTATCCTTAGATCTCTACCCCACTGGTAAGGCTTAGTTCATTGATAGACGAGTATTATCTAGGTACCTAACCCGGGTCTAGGTACCTTATCCGGTACCAACACGGCTTTACTCTATTTTGCTCGATCCATATCCCTTGCTGGGTGTATATGCAAAGCTTGTCCCTGCCATGTTACCAAACACCAACATTCCAGGCTGTCGGGTAGCGCTAGTGCGACGTAATATAGGGAGGGGATGCCTGTAGTGAGGGGTAGCTGCACCTAAAGCTGTCTCTCAACATGCCTACGATAGGTACCTCTACAATGGACCAACTCCAACTGTCGTCTTCTTTTTACAACCCCATCGCCCACCCTTTCATCATTGTACCGTCATCTCATCAACCCTTTTCCCTCATTAAATCAACCCTTTTCAGCACCGCTGCAATGGTGGCCTCCGGCACCATCGTCCAAAGCAACCAGCGCTTTTCCAGCCAACATCGAGACGATGGAGGTGTCGTTGGCGTTTTCGCCGGTGCTACAAGCGGAATTGGTGCAAGAACCCTGGAGAGGATGACCACCATGTTTCGCTCTCCGACATTCTATGTCCTGGGTAGATCATACACTCGCTTCGCTACTCAGCGCAAGAAGCTGGAGTCTCTCAACCCGGAGTGCAACATCATCTACCTTGAAACAGACGTTTCGCTCATCTCGGGCATCGACTTCGCCTGCCAGCAGATCAAAAACGCCGAGACCAAGGTTGACTACTTGTGTATGAGCATGGGAGGACTACCTCTAGCCGGAGCCCAGTGTATGTGCATATATATAGCCAATTGTGCCTTCATTTTTCTTCGCGTGGACTCTCCCATGTGCAGCCAGCTGATCGTCAATGTAGACACAAAGGAGGGACTCGAAACCTGCTTCACTTTATCCTACACCTCCCGAATGCGCCTTCTCTTCAATCTTCTGCCACTTCTGAATCAGTCAGCCCGCCCACGAGTTCTGAGCGTGCTGAATGGAGGTAAGGAGAAGTCTATCGCCGAACAGGACATCGGCCTTGAGAAGAACTGGTCGCTCTTGGGTGTTGTTAGTCATACCACCTTGCTCACTAGTCTTACGTTCGACGGTCTTGCTGCTCAGAATCCAAATCTGACCTTGATACATAACGCACCGGGCCTAGTGGAATCTGACAACATTCGTCGTGCCCGCCCACCGGCAGATACACCTTTTCTGCGTAGAGTATACTTGAGAGTAGTCAAGTTTGTCTTCAGTGTAATTCGCTACTTCATCGGCATGTCACCCAAAGAAGCCGGTGAGAGGCAGGCGTATCACCTCACTAGTGACAAGTACGGCCTAGGCTCGTTTCGAGTCAACAAATCCAGCGACATCGTTCCAAGCAATAATGTATTAACCAGGTACCGAGAAAGCGGCTGGGTTAACACGATTTGGGAATTCACCTTAACTACCTGGGATAAGGCATTAACAAGTGGTAATAATAGGTTATGAAACATTACGATAAAAATAATACAATTTACCTGATTGATGTGTTATGATGGATTGGTAGTCCTATCAAATTGAGTGCGACCCGTCGTAGCCCTCGCTGTTTTAAGCACAAGAAGCTCAACCTCTTTTCTATCTCCAGGCAACCTCCCTCTATATTTTCCAACCCAGATGACGAAGTCCAGCAGGTAATCCCTCTCTATTTCGCTTGCTCCTTCGTACGATAGGTACAGTGGTAGGACGAAGAACGTACAAGCTATCATTCCAAGGTCACGGATGAATGGAATACACATCCAGGTCTGTCTGCAGAAATCTCGATGCTCCATTTCAAGTCGCGTGTTTAAATCCCCTAGTATTGCGGTTAAATGAAGCAAGATCCGGTTGAAAACTGTGCGTATCATTGTGTATGATAGGAAAAATGACATCAATTCCAAGCTTTCAAACCGGAACTTCTTGCCAATAGGGGATTCAGAATCTGGCTGTTCAGTGATGCGATTCATATCCAGAGCGTCCTGCGTGATAGGATCGCCAATGCTTTTAACTTCCTCCTCAAGGTTCGCAACTCGGTTTCTAAGTTCCGTGGCCTGTGTCTGTTGTGAATTAATATCAGGATCACTGGCGATATGTTGAATTTCATGAACCAGTGACGGCCAGAACCCGAAGTAGTAACCTATGGAATAGCCATTCATTCGTTCGCTCGAGACGGAATCCCTTAGCCTTGGCTGAATCTGCCACATCGCCTCCTTCCACGGCGAGGTAAGGAAAAAGTTTTGTCTTCCGTTAACAATCCAGTGAGATAACTTGGTAGTAGATGTTAGCTGATACTTTGTATAGAAAGGGAAGCTCACTCACTAGGGCTGCATGATTCTCCAATGCAAGTTGAACATCCAGATGGTCTTCGGGCTTCGGTGGTCCTCGCTTGATCATTAGATTTTCAATTCCGTATGTGTGACGTGTCCAATAATACGGACGACCAGTATCAAACAGAACTTCAAGCCGCTCCAAGATCGTTGCCGCAGCCAGTGTCTCGCAGCTGAGTTGCTGACGGGGATCATCGATAGCACGTTGTAGACTTCGCAATGCCTTCCCATAAAGGGTAGGGTCAACCACATCGGTTACAGGCATGTTCCGCCGATAATTGGCCCAGGCAGAGCACATTAGGGCGACGCAATCTCGTAATGCCGCACTCTCGCCCAAACGAACCGGCAGATGCTTGGTATAGCCAGTAGAAACTAACATATCCCAAGCCGCGTCTTCATTGCCTAGGTATCCCACTAGACGGGCTGCTACACGGTCGGCCACACTGGTGAGGTTTCTCCTTGGTTCACCAGAAGATAGACGGAAGTGGCCGAATAACGCGCCGTCCGGCAAGCTTTGGTACCGGATTTTTTCCAGGCCACCAGAGGGTTTATTGGGAGTTAGAACTCCAACTTCAGCGCCATTCACTTTCGACTCAGCATGGTGACCGTTATGGATGAATTTGGTCAGAGTAGAAGGGCCGGAACAAGGGACTTTAGCCCGCACACAAGGGGTGCAAGTTGGCCATTTCTCGTCGCACTAGAAGCCAAGTTAATTACACGTGTGTAAGTTAATTCAGCCATTTCCCAGAAGCTCATTCCTACCTTGGTTTTGATGCGCTTGCATCGTTGACACCTTTTAGATCTAGGCACGCCAACCATGCTTCAAACGCTTCGATTAAGACTGAATTCTACGCACGAAAGTGGTAGTGTAATGAGGCCTGCGGAACTTGGTGTTTATATTTGAAGGCCGATAGCTCGTCATGTTTCGGTCAACAATAGTGGAGGATCGCACCAACACACTCGACTTGGTAAACAGATTGCTGCATGAGCTGCAAGATCTCCATTCTCATCTCTAGTATAAGGACTAAGCACCGTTAGAATGTCGCCCTCGCTTATGTAAGAGCCGCATTCTTTGCAGCTCACAGGAGTTATTGAATGGCATTGAGAGTTAAAGAACCGATTGGATGGCTTTACCTACAAACGGTTGGGATCCACAGGGACTTCATGTTTTCTTATCAGAGAACATATTATTTGTCCTTGCTCATTTGATGGCATCATCATGAAGCTCCGTGGAAATAGTTAGCGAATTGATGAATCAACATTGCACCTCCTGCTGACCTCGCCAAGCATCTAGGCGCATTGACCCGGGCACCTCAACCCTTCAGGATCATATTCATAATATGCACCTCCACCCCCTTCAAGAATCTGATGCACATGAGTTATGGACTTCAAAAGAGCCTCATCATCTATATTAGCGCGCAAAACATATCATAGATAGATTCGTCACATCGGCGACCGGCCGTCCGATGGGGCTGTCGATTATACAAAAATCCCTCAGGGGTGCCCGAGAAACATAGCAAATCTGCCTGGCATTCTTATTCCACTCACCAATGGAGAGGGTTGTAGTGTAAAGCCATTTGACGAGATGCACGAGAGGGCTGAAATGCATTGGAGCCTAGCTCATTCCCGAGACGATACTGCTGCCAGCCTGTGTGCTGACCGCCATTCATGTGCCGTTAGAAAATCTTCGACCGATTCGGGCTTAAAGTACGACGGATCTATCATGTGCTAGTCCTAGACACAGCCTCTTTTTGAATCTTGAGATCTCTCACGGGATCTCAGACAAATCGCAGCGTCGGGGGAATGGCGAAGGTCCTTGATTGATGATTTTATGTTGTAATAAGGCACATCGCCAAGGTTGTTTTTCCCGACTCAAGGGTGGCTGTGTCAGACTGGGAATGCGAGACGATTGTGAAAATCCTTCTATGTAATCAATCCTTTGACCGCGCTCCTAGGATTTGAGGCCGTCCTTGTTTTGAAGCCGAATATGCGATACAGCTGAGGTACTAGGATAAAAAGTTAGCAATATCGAAAATCCTGCATACGCGAGTGACGGGTAACACAAAAACGAAGATTGAGCTTGTCACTTTGTATCCTGAAACAGTTGTATTTAATTTTAGCGAGCCCCACTCCGGTTAGTATGGAAGTCAATCTGACAGTTCTGTACTACCCCTTTCTGCCACCCATGACCCAGGCGGTGCACTAAACCCCACACTCCGATAGGTATGTACTACCAGGTTCATGCAGAACCGTTATTGGATGCCGCTACGACAAGTGCAGGCTCTCGCGATATTGAAATTCTTTTATCTTCTGTGCCGCACGGTAATGCAAGTGTGTATTACGAGTATGCATTAGCTACATATCAATTACGTATTAACTAATCAGAGTATTTGTATCTTATAGGTTTCTGTGGCTAATATGTTCCTTCTAGGTTAAACGCCGCGATCAAACGTGTCCGTACGAAGTAGGTAGTAGCTAAATCCTCTAGGCTTAGCTGAACGGAATTCCTCCATCTACATGTAAGGACCTACCTATGTGCATGTACATAAGCCGGTAATGTTATCACCTATTGCGGTATGGTACCCAAGATAGTATGTACTGCCATTGCGGATGACAATCAAATTGGATTGGATAACAGTCTGAATCCTAGAATGCTGGCTCCAACGGATTTCAATGTCACTGCACTAATGAGATCATCCGCTAACTAAAATGCCATGTGGCAAGCCAATTGCGGTCCGGGGATTCAGTTTAGGCACCTACATATCATGGATGCCGGTGCAGGTGAGCTGCAAGCAAAATAGCTTCTAACGCACCTACATATCGGCTACTACTCTTCTGCCTACGGTAAGAAGATGGATGGGGCCTGCCAATCATCGTACCCATTCAAGACTTACGCGGCTTTGTTGTTCTTAAGAGACGCCCTACAGGCTACAGTATTAAACCAAGTCTAAAACAGTAAGGTAGCGTTTACCTCGATCGGCAGGGACGGCAAAGCCTCATATATTCCCCACTACGTAAGGCCTTTTTTTAGGTTGACCTAATCCAAATATGAACAACTGACGATTCTCTTTTCTCCTGTTCCATCTTACATCTTACCTTTACTCCCTAATTCCTAAACCTGAGAAACAAATTTCTATTCTACGTCAACGACTGTTCTGTCGTACGAGATTATAGCCTGTTCAGAGCACTATTATATTAATATTTATATACTCTTACTTCCTTTGTGCTTCTTGGTTGTCTCTTTCTTCCAACGCGCAACTAGCGCCAACCGTTAATAGTTTACGTCCGAGCAGTTTCATGCATACCGAAAGCATTCGTCAGCTTGGCCCGATTACGTCTACCTCGTTCCCAACAGTGCTTAGTTGCAAAACTCTTTTTACCAGATCGACGGCACTGTTATATCTTGTCATTCATATCTAATTTATAGTCGTAAAGTTCTCGATTGGTCATACATGAGTAACCGGAGGCTACACCCGCTTTTTCGGTAGTGTTAACTTAAGGTAATTAACCACTAACGATTGTGGGGAAGGGAGTAGCATGGTTCTCAGACTCTAAAGTCTCGCGGTAGCACAGTCATATAGGCGACCTTAATTCCCGTTGTTGCCTTTAAGACGAGGCTTACCTGTGCCACGTGCACATCACCTGGCGTACACGTTCGTCTTAACACGTTCGCATTGATGCCCTGCATCGCTCAATGCCTAGCTCGACCACATCAGAGAAACAAATAGGCCTCTTGGACGATGATGAGGCTCAACTCTCGCCGTCTAGTTCTGCCGCCCTGCTTGGAGACCATGCATTCAAGGATATAGAGGTACCATCAGCAGAGGAATCGGTCCGATCTGACCAGGGAAGGCATGGCCGATTACTCTCGTGGTTTCTATCTCGGCCAAGGACTTTGCGACGCAAGTTTCGCAGGCATCCGTCAGGATTCGCTATCAACCTCCTCAAGTATGCTGTTATAATTATATGCGTAATTTTGGTAGGAACGCCAATATTCGTCCCATCTTACACACGACCCCCTCATCACTACCAGGACCTCGAGTCAAAATGTCAAGGGCCTCTTCGGCGACCTGGTTGTGCAAACTTGCGTAATGAACAGATATTCATCAGCGTCTCTTTATATGATAAAGAGGGGCATCTGGCGAATGGATTTTGGGGAGAGAGTTTGTTGGAACTAATATACCTGCTCGGCGACCGCAATGTCTTTCTCAGTATTTATGAGAACGACAGCGGGCTAGAAGGTGCCGTGGCTCTGGATAATCTTAAGCGCAAGGTTACGTGCCAAAACTCTATCGTCAACGAACCCCACGTGTCTTTGGCAGACTTCCCGAATGTCACTTTACCTGATGAGACTACGCGGGTAAAACGTCTAGCGTATCTATCCGAAATGCGGAACCGAGCCTTGCGACCACTTGACCGTTTCGACCCACGTACTGGGACGGTGCAATACGACAAGATCTTATTTTTGAATGATGTTGCTTTTCATCCCATGGAGGCGGCGCACCTGCTTTTCAGCACCAACATCGATGAGGATGGTCAAACACAATACTTATCGGCTTGCGCCGTCGATTTTTGGAAGCCGCTCCACTTCTACGATCTATACGTTACTCGCGATTTTGAAGGTTATTCTGCTGGGATGCCTTTTTTCCCGATCTTCTCCCATGCCGGCGACGGTGTATCAAGGGCTGCGATGCTTAGTGGAAAAGATGCTGTTCCTGTGCAGGCATGTTGGAGCGGCATGGTGGCGATGCAGGCCAAATATGTGCAGAATATGAACGAATCCTTACCGAGTTCTCATTTTCAGGACATCAGTCATCATGTCATCGATCCCACATACCCGCGCAGGGTAACAGCTCCAGTTCGGTTCCGCTACGAGCCCGAGGTCTTCTTCGAAGCTTGTGAGTGCTGTTTATTCCATGCCGACGTTGCCCAGGTAGCGAGGAAGGCCGAAGGGAAAGACTTGGGAATATTCATGAACCCCTATGTACGTGTTGCGTACTCGGAGCATACCTTGGCTTGGTTACCCTGGGTCCGGAGATGGGAGCGGTTGTTCACCATCCCCCATACGCTATTATCGTATTATTGGTCTGTGCCAACGCGCAATCCACACCGCACAGTTCAAGAGGGCGACGTCTTCACGGAAGAGATCTGGGTTGGCGAAGGCAATATTGGCCATTGGCAATTAGCACAGCGACAGGGGCGGAATGGAATGTTCTGCGGCGTCAGGGAACTGCAGGTCATAAAACTTGGTATGTTATACAGACGAGCCTAACCTTTATCATACTAGACACTAACAAGAATCGTAAAGACAAGCGCGACGAAGATAAGAACTGGGAGAACATCAAGATTCCTGCTGGACAGACGATGCACTTTCCCACATAACATGGAGAGGTGCAACAGCCCGGTGAGAAGTGGGTCCCAATGGTGAGCTGGAGAGTGAGAGAGGAGGCCGAGAAAGAACGCCAAAGGCAGAAACTCGAGTCCCTTCCACCATCCCTTAGCTCACGGAGATAAATCATTTAGAGCGGCCCTTGGTGTTACGCCAGGCGCTTTAAACCCACCGACTACTGTTGCACCGCAGAGTGTATTGAAGTCAAAATTCGGATCGTGTACAATCTCCAGGGTACGGCTATTGGCTATATGGTTTGGAGCTGCCGCGAAACGCGCGGCAGCTCATCTATTCGCAGTTTATAATTGGATTGCCGGGGACGAAGAAGAAAAATAATGGTTTCGGGCGTTGCATTAGCCATCGATGGTAGATGTTTTTGGATAGCATAGGGCGGGCATTGATACCAAGCATTCGTTATAATTCCTTCTCATCGGAAAAGGAGGACACATTGGCGTTATCGCGGAGATAATATTGTCTAAGTTTACACACGAGAAATTTCCGACGGGAAACCAGCCGTCGCTGACGAAATCAAAGTTTGGGGTTTGCTGTATACTACATTCAGGACCGCATACATATTTATTTTTAATGACGAAGAAGCATATATAGGAGTAAGGGTAAGGATTAGCGATATATCTTGTAGAATCTAGTTTGGATCTTGCCAGGTTTTGCTCGAGTCAAACACGAATCTACCGATATTCGATATCCTACTTGAAGCATAAGGAGTCGTGATCAATGGTGAACATAATGTCAATGAAAACCTAGTGATACTCGCATAGAGTGGAAGAGAAAGGTAGGATGGACGATGTATCTTCAGTGCGAATCTGTATGACCTAGTCGCAAACCCACCGATGAGCCACATTAGATGAACTACAACGTAAGGCCGTGTATGGGGCCAATTCTAGAGTTATTATTTGCTTGGTAAGTTCTAATAGGGAGAATGAGGTAGTGTGATGGAGAGGGAAGAAAAGGGGGCGGGGGAGTTCAAAGATAGGAGGTGTGCGGTTTGGAATGATCATGCTTCGCGAGTAAGCGGCAGGGTAAATGGTCTGTGGCTGCGTTTCCTGCTTACTTCAAACTCAGTTCGCCGACATGTTAATAACAAGTCTAGGGTCGACCTTAAAAACACAATTTACATACGCTGGATGTGTACACACGAGCATGACACTCGCGCATTAGTACAGCCCATCCTCCTGGCATCCCTGGCAGAAGGGCAGAAGCCATACTGCTTTAACAATCCCTTCAGGCTTGCGCCGTACCTATCTCTCCCCTTTTCGGTACAGAGGCAGGTGGTTTATGTATCTACTCCTTGGGTAGACACTTATTCATACCATTTACGACCGTACTCCCTTTTTGCATCTACATGTAGGTTTCCGTCAACACCAACAATAAACGTCACGGCATGAATTATATAAGTCATTAGAGTTTAATATTGTATTAGGTGAACTGCATTGGTTTGACTGCCTATGTTCAAGGGATTTTGGGAGACCCGTCAGTTGTATAAACCATACGGAATCTTCTGCAGCTGTGTCGTGTTGTTATACCTTCGTCATTTCCCTGCAGTCAAGACACCTAGCAGACCCTGTGAGCGTCGAAAAAGTTGCAACCCCTGTATGTTAGGAATGTAAACAAACTTTCGGATACTGGAAGAAGTCGTGCAAGGTCCTTATTATTACCGGGCGAGTTCTCGGGCCAAGACCAAATAGGAAAACTAACTGTGACGTTTTGCCGGGCTGTAGTTGACGGGGACGTAGGGGAGACAGTCCGTTGATGGAACAGGGAAGGAAAACGTCCGGGTATCGAGGCAAAGGATAAGCAAGGCGTGTGTTGATAAGTTAGGGACACCCGCATTCGGGATCAATCGAGGTAACGAGAATGGTGTACCCGACTTGATGCCATGAGAGAGATCAGGAACATCCATTGTTCTGGAGTCTTGCCGTTGAAAGAACACACATCACACCAAGTAGAAAGCTGCTAGGACACGGAAGAACGCGGCAATTATGCTTGCCCATACCATCGGTTCTCCATGATCCAAGCCATGATGTAGATCAGACCGAAACTGGTATGTCACGACGCGTCTACTTGGTGGCAGCAGTCTTGGGCTTAGTAGCGGCCTAGGAGACTAGTCAGCATAATTCGTTTCTTAACTCAATAGACGCGATGGAATCAAGAATCACCTTCTTCGGCTTCTCTTCTGCCTTGTCGATCTTCTCTTCAGCCTTCTTGACGGCAGCCTTGACCTATATCTAGCGTTAGCAATCGCGCCATTGTCATGTATTTAGAAGAGTGATGTGCTAAGGAACAATTGGGAGCTATCCAATGGGGGGCAAAATAGTGGTGTGACGCGAAGAGATCCAGCGCATGAAGATGTTCCAAAGTATGTGCATAGCAAATGATGATACACACAAGACAGGCTATGTGTGGGTAATGATACCAAACGTACCTTGGTTGCGACACCTTCTTTCTTGGGCGCAGCGGCCTTCTTCTTGGTCACACCAGTGGGCTTTGCAGCCTTAACCTTAGGTCCAGGCTTGGTGGTAGTGGACGCAGTAGTAGCAGTAGGCGACTTCTTCGCCGGCGCCGCCTTAGGCTTGGTAGTGCGCTTGATGGCGGGCGCAGTGTCGACAGTCTGGAAGACACGCGGCTTGGAGTTGCCGGTGGCAGATCGCGTTCCTTCGCGAGGCATTTTTGCTTTCGTGTTGGTAGAAAGTTGGTCAAATTCTACATCAAATGTTAGCGCGCGATGTCGTGTGACGAACGAAGCTCAAAAATGCGTTGGGCGACGCAAGGTGCGGATGCGACACAGAATGCGACCGGAAGAGAGATGGGTAATAGAGAGCTTTGCGGTTGGGCAGCTTACAAGGACTTGAATGCGACGGGTAAGACGCGATAGTGAAAATTGCGAAAATTCACACAACAATTTAATGATTGATTGATGAAATTGGTTGTATGACTGGAACGTTGTTTTTTTCCTGAGAAGAATGTGAAGAAAAGGTGGAAAGGAAAAGGAAACAAGAGTCGATGGGGAGGGCAATGGAAGATTAAGAGGGCCAGAGAGCAGCAAAATGTGATTAGGGCAGGCACGGTATGGTATGGTACGGTATGGTACGTGTGCCTACTTTAGGTCCCGTGTGTTGTTGTTTCTGGCTCTTGCCGCGTACCTGATTCGATCCCCCCCATTCATTCCCCATCCCCCTTCACAATACCACAATACAACAATGCCAGAAATACCACGGCACCACCCAACCTAACCTAACCGATAATAATAATAGTAATTAAAAAAAAACAAAGTGACAACATGTCGCATAAAGAGACCCGGCTAATCAGGTCTAGAATTGGTCGAGGGGGGGGAAGGGAAAAGAATGGGATAAGAAAAAAGGCTCGTGATTGCTGGGCTGGATTCCATGGACCCTTTGGACCCTTCACCAGTATCCTTTTTTTTCTTCCATCTTCATCTCAAATACCAACTACACTCCAGTTTCCTTCCTTCGCCCTCTCCTTCCAATTACTTTTATTCTCTGCAGTAATTGACGATACTCGCTTCGCCATCGTCTTCGATATTTGCTCGCACTTCCTTACCGTTGCCTCGTTCGAGTCTTGAATCGATTCTTTCTACCTGCGTCTTGCAACTGGATCCCGACCACGTTTGTTCATGTCACTGGTGCATGAGCGCTGCCGCGCGCCTCGACAATGGGGCCTAGCGCGACGTAAAGATCAGGTCAGGTAAGTAGACGAGGCGAAGGAGGAAATGAATCGATTCGATTGCTCCCAATTGAATTGTTTAGGCTGTTTAATGTAGGTCGTTCTGACTATGGAATGCCTTCGGATTGCCTCTTATCATTTGCCCAAGATCGACACCCGATGCTCAGTTCGAGGGTAAGAGATAATTGGCGGGTCATTCAGCTAGGACCTTTCCTATCCACCACTATATGCGCACCTGATCTTTTGCATAGGTATTCAAACACAGTGCGGTCTCGATTGATTGCTTCTAGCCAATTCCTAGGAGCGGTCGATTCTCGATTCATATTTATCTTACTCTTCAGTTTGTTCGTGTTATTATTTATATTCTACCTTAGCTCCTACGTAAAGTAGATTCGGAAACCCCCGCATTTCAACTTGTGCAGTCACATCATGTCTCAGCGGTTTCACGGCATACTTGGCATGATTTTTTAGTTCACGAGTCTTTCGCCCATTTCCCTGCAAAATCTCGGTCCATTCAGACTGACGGGATTGCGCTACGGCATATCTTGGATTATCCGCATACCAGTTGGCTTGGATGAGGTGGCAAATTGTCTATGCTACTTCTCGGTCATTGTTGCTTGGCCCAGACTTGAACACCGGTTCGTATCCTGCTACAGAGCCTCTACTACGCGATAGGCTGGCTCTCGTTCGAACCTTCGCTATCCATGGCGAACACCCAGGCCGGCGCATTACACAAGTGTCGTGGATTATTATGTTTCCTTCCAACATTACAATTGATTTCCAGCGGTGGGTGGATCAAGTGTTCATCGCAATACTACGAACCTAGGAGTTTGTGAACATCTCCTTTATCGACACGCTCAACCAAAATCACATGGTAGACTCTCGGGTCTAGGCAGACTATTTATTACAAGCCCCCCCTCCCAATTTCCCCCGTTGCTTAACAAAATCGCCTCATAATTACATGGTGCCTAGTACCGCTCCCTGAGATGAGATATCATTGTATTTCTAGAAGTTTCCCGTCCAAACACCTTCGGTTTCTTATCTGTTCCCGCAATTGCAGATGAGATCCGATTGACAGGGGCAGCAATAGCTTGTAAGAGCTGTATTGAGAATACGGTTGACGACACAATTCTTTGTTGCGAATCAACCAAATTTTTATCCTCCTCTGGTGAATTCTTCAATGTTAACATCTGGGCACTCCCGGAGAAGCAATGCGATTGTCTCGTCCCATAGTTTGTGCTGCACATCTTTACCCTCGTTCGAAGCCACAAATTTGGAAACACTGCAAGACATATGTTAGTTGGAGAACAAGAAATGGAATCAAAAAGAGGACGAAAACTTACGGTCTGATCTTTTGCTCGCTCAGATACGCTCCGTGGCTGTCCGGATGTTGCAGCGCAGCATTTGTCAGGTGATAAGCGCCGACGGTGCTGCTCCACGCCAGATATTCGGACAGCTTCTCGGATCCTGGATCGACACGATGGAACGAGCTCTTGCAGTAGCCGGGGTTGAGGGTATTGGCAATGATGTCTGTAGGATCGAGACGAGCGGCAAAGGCGCGGGTCCAAAACACCTCCAGCAACTTAGAGAGGCAATAGTGATCCACGCCGGGAGCGAACGAAGCCGGGTCGTCGAGCCAGTGAATGATGCCCTTTCCTCCCTGCGGTTCTTTGACGTGGGGAATGGGGGCCCAGAATGCAACGCTCGATGACGTGATAGTCATCCGGCTAGGTTTGCCGGTCTGTCGCGCCGTCCGCCGCAGCGGCTCTACGAGGAGCATAGATAACAAAGCGGTTCCCAGATAGTTGACTTGAACGTGCGCCTCGTGGCCGGTTGGTGAACGGCTGAACTCGAGCCGTTTTAGCCCTGCGTTTAACAGCACAATGTCGATACGATCTAACTCAGCGCGTGCGCGCTCCGCAAATGCGACCATGCTTGCCCACGACTCCTGATCCAGAGACCATACCTGGATGCTGCAATCAGGCGCCACATGCGTAATCTCTGCCTTAGCTGCTTCCCCCTTGGTTGGATCGCGCACACCTAGGATCAATCGCGAGAGCCCGTGCGATGCAAGTTCCTTTGCCGCCTCCAATCCCAAGCCCACATTGGAGCCGGTGACAATGGCTGTTTGCCCTTCAAGTCGGACGTCGTCGGGAAGAGGCTGCGGCTTGAAAGTTAGTTGGTACCAGACCATGCTAAGGAAGTCCCAGAGACCAGGCATGATGGTGGAATTTTCGGTCCGCTTTGTTCTTGTTTCACCACTGTTATCGTGACTATGATCTCTAGTGTGGGCGAATCTAAAGGACGATATATAGGTAAGTAGAAAGAAGATGAATCTAGGGATAGGGAATAAGGTCTAGTGGTTGGGTACCTTAATCCAGGGGGTCGGATATACATATACGGGGCTGCGACAAGGAGGTAGGTAGGTACCTATGAATGTAAGTTCGCGTAAGCCTTTGTTGTAGTTTCTAATGGTAGTTGCATAGGCCAAATCGATCTGCAGCGAGGCGAAAGGTTCAAGTTATATGTTCACACGGTCGACACAGCCATACCTAGTACGTAAAGCTAATACGTTCGGTACTCTGCAGGCTGCGCCGTAGGCAAACACTAAGAATAGCACCGGCCGGCACGGGGATAAAAGCATGTAAATTTGGCCAATTAGAAACCTCATGAGTATCCAAGGGGCGGGCCAACTATTCATCCTTGGTGAGATTCTTTCTGAGAATAGAAGTCTTACATCCGTCAACTCCGAGAGCGACTACTAACTCCGACTACCTACATCTTACGTTGCTCGGCCTTAGTACATTCCATATTGGGAACTATCTAGGCATATATTTAGGTAACCAAGGACTCGATCATACCCAACATGAATTCTATTATTCCACTATTAGCAAGAATGTCACTAGATGGTTTGGCAAAATGCCTAAGTGTAAGATATTTACTAAAACTCGGTTCTTTTATTTAATAAACTATTTAAAACAGGTAAGCAATAAACAAGTCTTACTAAACAAGGTACTTAAGAAATAGGTAAACAATAAACAAGTACCCCTGTAATCATTAAACCAAACTTGCCAAGTAGGCTTTCGTAAAGGTCGTTAATGTTAGTTCGTTAAAGCGATGCATGCCAAGATTAGTACACATCTTACTTCGGCAATGTTCCATTCGTCCCCATTCCCATTTTCATAGTCTTTCCTTTACTCGTACCCATGGTCGTAGTCGCGCCTATGGTCGTATTGGCACCTGTGGTCGGACGCACGGTGGGCTGCTGCGTCTGGGGTGGAATTGGAATAGTCACAACGGGCGAGGGTGTATTAATAACGGGCCTGGTGGTCTCCGTCTCGGGGGGGAATATTGGAAGATTCAAATTGGGCCCGAGTTCATTTATAACGGGCACATTAGTCCCCCACGTCTCGTTGGATAGTATTGGCACATCTGAAACAGGCGAGGATGTATCAACAACGGGATTAGCGGTCTCCATCTCGGGGGAGAGCATTGGAAGATCTAGGTTAGGTCCGAGTGTATTTATACCAGGCACAGTGGTCTCCCCCGTCTCAATGGGGGGTATTGGAAGAATATCCTGGAGTCTATTAACGATGGGCTGCTGCGTCTCGTTGGGCTGTGTTGCATTAATTGTTGGGTTCGGTGACCGTCTCTCCTGCCGTTGACGAGGCGAACGGCGGACTGGTTCCTCAATTTGTGGTGGAGTTCTTGTCGTCCTGGGCTTCTTCGGTCCTCGATCACCTTCGTTCTCGCCCGACCGAGAACGCTTACGATTTGGACGCCGCTCTTGTTCATCTGCTGCCGGTGTCTGCTGCACCACCGGCTGTGGTGGTTGCTGCACCACCGGTTGCTGCACCACCGGCTGTGGTGGTTGCTGTACTACCGGTTGTGGTGGTTGCTGCACCACCGGTTGTTGTTGTAGACGTTGTCGCTCTGCCTCCGCCAGTCTTCTTGCCTCCGCTAAGGCGATTCTGGCTTGGTCGAGAGAAACGGTAGGGGGAGCAAGAACAGAAGGAACTGGAGTGGGAAATAGAGGAGGGGCGACATTCGCTGGTAGAGCAGGAGGTACGTAATAGAAACCACCTGTCTGGATTTGAAGAGGGGTATATGTTGGGATGGAAAAAGGAATGTGCGGAACGGAAGGAATAGTAATGGGTGGAGTGGCAATCGGAACAGCGATAGGTGCAGGGACGGTAGTAAGTGGGACGGTAGTAGGTGTAGGAGCCACAGTAGGTCCAGGGACGATAGTAAGTGGGATGGTAGTAGGTCCAGGGACGGTAGTAAGTGGGATGGTAGTAGGTCCAGGGACGGTAGTAAGTGGGATGGTAGTAGGTCCAGGGACGATAGTAAGTGGGATGGTAGTAGGTCCAGGGACGGTAGTAAGTGGGACGGTAGTAGGTGTAGGAGCGACAGTAGGTCCAGGGACGGTAACGACGATAGGTGTAGCGATGGGGATAGAAATCGGGACGGGTGCAGGTCTTTCTCTCCTCAACTCTGCTATGCGAATTTCAATTGCTGTGAGGATTCTAATCAGATCCTCCAAAGAAATTTGGATAGTTAGTGTAGTAGTAAGAGTCTGAGTAGGGAGTCCGAGACCCACGGTGAGCGGAACACAGGTCGGAATACCTGGTTGTGCCGTTCCACATGTTGGGAGAGTAGCTGTACCTATACATCCACCACCTACACAAGAGCAAGGCTGCCCTCCGCAAGAGCAAGATCGCCCTCCGCAAGAGCAAGAGCTCCCACCACAAGAACAAGGCCGCCCGTTGCAAGAGCAACGGCTCTTGGAACAACGGCAATGGTCACCTTCGTAATGGTTGTAGTTAATTGAACCAATAAATCCAATGCGATTTCTCACTTCTCGAGCCGAGATAGCTCCAGTCGTCAGCATTTTCCTCGCGCGAGATTTTCTTGTGCCTGATGATGTCGTAGTCGTCCGAAGGGGGCGGGATGTACGGGCTGGGCCGCCAGTCGAGTTACATACTTTGGCCATTTTTTTCTTCTTTTTATTGTTTAAGGACTATGAGAACTTTGGAATGAATACGAGTTATCTTTATAGAGAGTCTTGTTGCTAAGAAAAGTCTTTGGAAGAGCTTGTGCTTGGTGACTATCTCAAGATGAATATCAGTTGATTGATTAAGACTCGATGCTGAACTGGTTTTGGAGCTGATGAAGGGAATTGCGCCGCCTTTTTGTATTCAAGAGTGACATGTATGACAAGTCGATTGTTCGTCTGTAGACGTTGCTGTTAGGTAACAACCAGGTTGTAGTGTTCTAAGAAGAGAATAACAGCGTTCCTAGTATACAATCATCAGAGTATTAATTCTTTATTTCATGACAATTTCTTTGTTATTGAACTGCGATCAGATACCTACCTACCTAGGTAGGTATACACTACCTAAAACTGCGAACACTAGACTCATATATCTCTTTGAACAATCGTATTAGTGGTTTGTTTTAATCCACACCAGGGTAGTTTTATTAAAACTACTTCCCTGAGTTAAAGCTATTCGAAGAAAATAAAAACTGGTTAAAGCAAGGCTTAAACCCAGCCCAAGAGGTGCCTTTGGGGTTAGATTTAAACCTCGAAGTGAACGTTGGGAAGTTTTTGCATTATATGTTTCTCCAAGTTATTGTCAATAGACGATTCTCATCACTATATACCTACATGTAGGTCTTTCTACCACACTCAATGCGGACCATAATCAATACCCCTAGAGAGCTGAGCCTGGATTAGCTTGTTGAATCTCTATGTTTACTACCTTCCTGTGAACACATACAGTTTCAGACATGAAATAGGATACAATTCTCAAACTCCTCCATCAATTACGTAGACTAATTAGAATACTGTAGACCCTAATATGGATGAAGTTACGTATAACAAATAAAGCTGTTTTGGGTTATTGGCCAGGACGGTCTTTGAGAATCTTTGGAATATATCTAAGGTTCATTCAAATATCATCATGCGATTGATGCTTATCTGGGTTGACATATGCCGCTTGTTTCCCATGTCGAATCCTTCACGATAACACCTTTTAACAATTACACCGCATTTCTTCGGGAGCCACACGAAGCGAGTGTAGCTTTACCTTCGATCGGATTATGTTACGATATGGGGATAGGATCTCTTGTGCTGCTCAGCCTAGTTCTAGAGCAGTCTTATTGCCAGCCGGGGTCGTTACATAGTCCTTACAAGGTCGCTGTATTTGCCATCTCATTTCTCTCACCTAGGAAGCTGTGCATGAGAAGTCGCTGGCATTTTAATCAAAACGTTGAATTCTTTTGGAACGATTAGACGAAAGTTGAGTGCATCCGGCCGAAAGCTAACTCGTTATCGTCGTCACAAGTCCACGAAATGACACAATCAATTACCCAACTAATCAGGAATCTCATCACTGAAGGAGGCACTCACCATCATTTGACCTGCTACTTTCGACTCAACCATGCATTGAACCCATGTACGCGAATGGGATGCTAAGCTAATCCTGCATAAATGACACATGGATTAATTCCCGAACGCGGCATGGTTGCATGACCCGCGATCCGATTGTGCTCTCGGTCCTGGGTCGCTGTACCCATTGAATCATATTCACCATAGTACGAAAGTTCATGATGTAGCTACTGGTGAGCTAACGGAACTTTGTCCGTACATAGCCGGATAGAGCTTTTGTTGTGCTTGCACACGAACCTGCTCTTTTCCCTAGCTTCTCGTCTAGAGTGAAGTAGAAGGTCCTGACATCGATATCATACTTAAGAGGCTCGAGTAGTTACTTGTGTCACCATGTAGTAGGTATCGTAGCCGACTGCCATTAATGTTGATAAGTCTCAGATCCGGGTCTTCGGGAGCTACGGCCGACTTATCGCATCTTCAAGTTGTAATATTCTGTCGGAGGAACATTTTCATGATTTCAAATCGGCCCGAGGATCTTCAGCTCACCTCATTCCTCTCCAATGTATCCTATTAGATCTAGGTAGGTACTACCCTGACTTGCACATGCCATTCATATTAACTGTGATAGAATATGAAGACTCGGTACTAGTCTCGATGTTTCGTAACATCTGATATTGTTTAGGTCGGATGGATCCTAATTGTCAATGAGCCTAGCATTGAGGATCGAGCTCGGGTTTCCTTGCTGCAGGTAACCTGGCCCAAGTTACATTCGGTATAACCCAGCAGGCTACGGAGCTGATCGCTTGGAGACTTGGGGAGATCGTGTTTGGATCTAATCTATGGTATAGGCTAAAATGGCGTGGTGACTACCTATAAAGCCACTCCCCTTGCCACTACCAGTAGATTAATATGTTGTATATTCAAGGAATCTCCAAGGCACAGTTCGAGTTATGCTGCGACTCATTGGTCTTGTTCCATTACTTTCCCTGGTTTCTGGGACCAGAGACCCCAGGTTAGTTGACGGGGCTTTCGTCATTGAGCTTTCCGATTATGCGACGGCGGTAAACGATATTTACCCGAGAAACTGGGATCAACATACCGAGTTCTATAAACATGCGACGGAATTGCCTTTTGAGTATACTGTTGCACATGAATATCGATCTCCAGGAACCTACGTTGGCTTGTCGATTCGGGTCACTGGCAATGATGACTCTGAGGTCGTCTCGGCCCATCTTAGCGATATTCCCGGGGTTGTGTCGGTGAGCCCTATTTATGAGACCTTTCTGTCGGATCCGAATATCCCAGATAATTCAACTTCTGTTGCCAACCCTTATTTATCATACGCCGACCCTCCAGCAATGCCCGCGATCTTGCCGAAGCCCGGCCAAAATTTAGGTTCAACGCTCGAGATGGCTGGTGTGGGCAAATTACATCAGCTTGGCATCAAGGGCAAGGGCGTTAAGATTGGCATAATCGATACTGGTGTCGACTATCGACACCCAGCTTTGGGTGGAGGTTATGGCCCGGATTTCAAAATTGCTGGAGGTTGGTCTTGGTTAGCTGACAACGGGACTGTAGTAGAAGATGATAACTTTTTGACCACATGCTACGGTGGGGGCCATGGCACACATGTCGCAGGTAAGTGACTTGCTGGTCATCGTCAACTCTTAGATTGGTTGAACTGATATACCCAACAGGGATCATCGGCATGAACCCACTCTCAGACGGAAACAGAACGTTGAATATATCTGGTGTTGCGCCAGAAGCTACTTTGTACATCTACAAGGTATTTGACTGCAAGACTAATGGAGAGACGACTGATCGTGTCATGGCAGCTATGTTACGGGCACAAGCAGATGGTGTTGATATCATAAGCATGTCACTGAGCATACAGGAATCATGGCAAGACCGGGCCGATCCTCTAATGAAAGTTGCCTCCGCCCTAGTGGATGCAGGTGTTGCGGTCATTGTCGCTCAAGGCAATGCTGGATCTGGTAGTAAATACGATCCTCAACTATATCGCACCTCGACGCCTGCTGAGCTCACAAGTATCATCTCCGTCGGTGCAATTGCAAATAGAAACACGCCGCTTGTCTATACACTTACGGATTCCCGAGGCGCTGCTATACCATATGCATCGTTGTGGCCTATTGAGGTCCCAGACGGGTTGGAGATCTACTTGATAGACAGTGGTTGTTCTAATGACTGGGATGATGCCATTTCGCTTCTCGAGGAACAAGGAAAGTTAAATACGACTATAATCGCTTTCCCAATTACCGATAGTTGTCGTTATACCGGCGCGAGCGGATGCTGTTCAAATGTTAGCCCTCCGTACATAATGGGGCTTTATACAGATACGTCAGACCCATACCATGTGGACTATGAAATGGCATCCACAGGGTTCTTCGGTGATGGTTCTGTCCAGTATATCGCTGTCAATGCGAACGATTCCACTACACTCCTGGCAAACATGAATGCGACCGGGTCTGACCAGTATATACTATTCTTTAACGACTCCTCCTATTCCAGCCCCCCACAATTCGTCGGTGGTAAAATGGATTATTATTCAAGTTTTGGGCCTAACTACCTAACCTACGACCTGAAGCCTCAAATCTCGGCGCCTGGAGGGGACATTCTTTCCACTTGGCCATTGGGGGACCAAGGGTATTACACAATTCTCTCAGGCACGTCTATGGCAACTCCATTTCTTAGTGGTTGCTATGCTCTGGTTAAATCCCAGTTTCCCGATTTATCTGTGGTCGAGATTTTGTCACTTTTACAGTCTACATCGACTCCGGTTAACTGGACATGGAACGACACTATGATCGCGGGGACATTTCATCAAGGTGCTGGATTGGTGAATGCATACAATGCAGTTATGTACCAAAGTCGCGTTTCTCCAGGCCAACTCCTTGTGAGCGATGACTCTCGTATTAGTTATGGGGCAGTCAACATCACCATCGAGAACCGTTCCGACTCCCCCAAAACTTACGAACTCTCCCACTCTGGCGCCTCATATTCCGAGCCAAACCCACCCAACAACCCCATTTATTCCCAAGAAAATCAGCTTCCGATTTACGGATCTGCCGAGTTTGAGTCGCCAACAATTGAAGTCGCACCCGGAGAGTCGACCGTTGTCTCCTTTAAGGTCCTACCTCCTAGCTCAGGAGTCAAGCCCGAACGGCAACCGGTGTTTGGCGGATATATCAAAGTGACAAGTGATGGCGAAGAGTTTAGTGTTCCTTATTCAGGTCCACCCTACTCACTTTATAATGCCGAGTATTACCATATTGTGAACTCATCTCTTAACGTACAACCGCAGCTATCCTACAAGTTTGACGAGGACTGGAAGATCGTCACGAAACTGTGTGAGGTCAACTCCTCGTTATCATATCGCTCGCTTATCGGCCGCGACCAGTTCACTCGCGGATACCGTAGTAAGTACCTGGCAGTCAGCTTTTTTCCCCTTTCCGGCCTGTTCTCCTACTGGTTGCAGGCACTCATTTCTGAAACACGGTTCAATGAGACCCTTGGCTTGATCGTTAAACCACTTAGAGATCGCAATGACTGATATGGAAATATTACAGTTGATATCGTGCCAGCTAACATTAGCATCACGCCCGACCTGTACGGCTTCGACCCGGCCGAGACATATGAATACCAGCCCTCCGATACGATTCCCCCGACGTCGATATATGGCCTGCCATCCTATGGCACCCTAGTCAACTCCACCTCCCTATTGTCTCCATCCACGTTGAACTGGCCTTCTGGAACTGGCGTCACAGCCACCCTGCCTAACGGGACCGAATATTCACCTGGTCTGGGCGACTACCGCTGGCTAGCTGCCGTTCTTCGATGGGGCGGTGATCCCGACCTGCTGGAGGACTACGAAACCTGGCTATCGGCCGTCATCAGGGTGGTGGACGGGCCAGTGAGCGCGCCATCTAGCATTGTTACAGGTGGTTGAGAGAGCGAGAACCAATACATACTTACACTCTACTGTTTCCTACAACACAATCACATATACCTCTAGCATTATACGGTAGTATAGGGGCTTACGTGGATCTGCGTTATTAATTCAAAGAGTCTAGCAGAATATGTAATGTATTCTTCAACTACACCCCCTTTGGCGAGATATGGGCTGTCTTTTTGTCGTGTCCATCTCTGCCGAAAGGCGTAGGTCACTATGGTTAAACGGAGTCAGAAGAACCACGTAAGCCTTCCTAAGTAATAGTGCGTCAGAACCCTTTTTTTTTCTATCTAAATGTTATGTTTCTGAAGTGATCGGTGGTAGTTTTGTCTACCTCGCAAAATACAGGGAATTTTATAAAATTCGACTCGAGATTGTATGGCTCATCATCCGCCGTCGATCTGAGCTTAGTAAGCGAGTAAGGCAATGGATAAGAGAATCCAGGGGCGTAATTGAATACATTCACACAGCAATAGTAACGCTAGAGCTCGGCGACACGGCTCAAGGAGTGCTCTATATAACTCGTTGAAGCAAGTAAGGAAAGAAAACTATAGGGGTATAGTGTACAGTGTATAGCTATATATATGGGCTCTGTGGATGGACCGGTATGGTTCCGTGGCACTTGGCACATGTTTCGTATAGTAGAGATGTCCCCTTTTAAGTCCATACTCTTCATGCTACAGTTCCGGGTGGCCTGAATAAGAAGCACACTTGTACCTCGTTGCGCTTTCGGCCCTAATCTCAGATAACTACGACCGCCTTGTACTCAATAGTTTCCTCGTCATATTCCTTCTCCCCTTCTTCATCCCCGACCTTTACTAGAGCAGGCGTGGACACCATAAGCACTGATTCGTCGTCGATCGGCTCTGTGGTAAGGACTAAGCGCTCCGGGTCTTTAGAATTCCATTTCCACTTGCCATCCTCCATCCAATCGCCGTTGTGTTGAGAGCTCAGGGATGGATTCATTCCAGGCGGTGAGCGCAATAGAACATATGTGGCCCTCGACTCTGCGAATATGGTGGCCATCTCGTAGGCTAATCCTACCATGGAGCGACATTCGTTATGGATTAGCTCAATCCCCTCAGCCCCTCCTTCCACATCTTTCGAGGTGACCTGCAGGAGGACCTCTGATAGCTGATATGCAAGATTTTCGCGTCTAGCTTCATCAACACCAGAGTTTCTTGTGACTCTTATTCCTAAGTCGGCGCGCCAGCTAACGAAGTCCTTTAGCAAGCTCTTCCTGTCAGCTTCTTTTGACTCTGAATCCGATTCTGAATCACTTTCGTCCGAGCCTGAACTGGCTTTCTTCGCGCCCGAATCAACCTTTCTGATATCTAGTTTGGCTATATAGATGTGTAAATTAGTAGTTTATACCTATAATCTGTACATAAACGAACTTACATTTAGCGGCATTGATAAGAATCTCCATAGCGTTGTAATTCTCAGTGCCCCAGACAAGACTTGGTCGGTCCAAAATGTTGGTGCAAAGGAAATCCCAGATCATTGCTTCCAATAACATGAGTATCATAACCCTACTCTTGAGAAAGGAAAGCGTACTGCGGGACAGGGTGTTCAGATAATTAATCCGGGCAGGTGTAGACAGCTCCTCGAGACAAGGCTTGCCTAAGTGTAAGCGTGCTAATCGGCGAATGCCGTGCACTAATATGTCCCAGCGGTAACCTATTTTGTTGACTTCCTGCTGGATACGATTGATTGTGGGGAACTTGTAACGCATGGCCTCCTTTATGGCCCAATGCCAATCATCTATCCAACCCTGTTTCTCTTTCTCGGATTCCTTAAGACTTAGCTTGAGCTTTTTTATTTGAACTCCGCAATTGCTTTGGCATCCATAAGGTGATGCTTCGGCACTCTCGTCGACTGATTCGAATAACCCAGAGTCATCCATTGCGTCTGGGTCCTTGGAGGGAGAAGAAAGGGCACCATGCTGGTTATTCGGAGATATTTCTTCATGCGAATCTGATAGATAGGAGTCCAGAACTTTTTGTGGGGCGGGTGCCTCATTCTGTTGTTTCTGGACGACGGGCAAAGGAGCAGGCGAGTTGAGGAAATCCATTGCTTGATGGAAACGCTCCATCTCTTGAAAGTAACGACGATACGCCATGGTGTCAGGAGGCACTGTTATTTGACTAAATACTACTAGTGTGATTAAAACAAGACCACGGAAGTTAAGACAGTGATGAGGTCGCTGTTAATAGTTCTGGCAAAGATGAGAAAGGGTTCTAGTTTGATGTGGGAAAGTTTGGTTGAAGGAAAAGTAAGGTAGTAGGTAGGTCGACAATTTATATTAGGTACGTAAAAACAATGATTGTCGAGGTCAACAATTAAAAACTGTAGAATAAATACCTACCTACCTTTAGTACGCATTTAATGACAGTTAACCTTTGTAATAGTACAATGATTACCGAAAAGAAATTCTTTAAAATAAAGAAACATTTTCATATCATTATACATCTTCCCGCTACGGTACGTACCGAGGTTATCTAATCTGATTTGTCATATGAACTAATATACTATCAAACGAAACAAACTTGAAAATCCAACTTTATAAATGACTTCTGAGACAGGCGTACCTCAGATTATCCACTTACTTAGGTACATATAGGTACCTAGAGCAGTACCCGAGAAAGGATTGTCATTTAAGGTACCAGGTCTGAACTTCTGTAATGCATACGTTGCATCAGGAAATCTGTAAGTTAGGTAAATTGGTAGCCTCTAGGTTTCACCTATGGCAATCAATTTCTTATTCCCAAGTACCCAAATCTACAACCTCCAATGTCTATCAGTACCTGGGTTAGTAAAGTGCTTAGGCAGTTGACTCCAAACTACCTACATGTGGGTTTGTATTTTTGCTTAGTCAACTTTTCCTCTTAAATTCCTAACCTGTGCTCTCGATGGAAATTCCCTTTTTGTCACGATGGCAGACCCTGGAAGCATGAGAAGGGACCCTGTTGTGGCACGAAGGGCCCTATCTATGAGCTAGCGGCCACGGGCAGGTCCCGGGTCCATATACACGAGCTTCCTTTGTCCTGGCCGTGAAGTCTCTGATGGCTCTAACAGATCCCCTGGTCCCTAGTGGCTCAAGTCACTAGACTCCTAACACTTTCCTCAATAATATCGCCATCATGGTTTATGACTTATCTGTTTTCCGTCAAACGACTTACGTCATAGCTTGCGACCAAAACCTGTAACTACCTACCTACCTACCATTAGGAAATAAATTAGACTAAGTCTGATTATTACAATCCCATCAGAAACTTGTAATTCTTTCTCCTTACCTTTTGCAACCAACCCACCCCTCTACATTGACTTTCCCACCTCACCTCTTTTTTCATTATCCACATTGCAAATACAGACTCTACTATTTTAGAATCTTTCTATTAAACACCTCAGGTATTGTAGGCTTTGAAACGTTTCTCTGCAAGCATGTCATATTTAAAGAGAAACACTGCGACCGTAGTCATCGGAATTGACTTCGGCACAACGTGAGAACTTTCATACTTCAATCTAAACCCGAAATCCTTTGAAAACTTGGTGACATTTCTTTTGAATCTAGGTATTCTGGGATCGCATGGACCATGGTGGATAGAAATGATGAGGTCAGCAAGCTCAGCGAACCTAGGACCATCTCCGACTGGCCTGATAGCCTTCAAAAAGTCAAAGGCTATTCGAAGGTGCCGTCAAAGATTCATTACAGCAGTGAAAAGGATGGAGAGAAGACCACTGAAAAGATTACTTGGGGCTTCAGTGTCCCGAACAATGTTGAACCTATTGAGTGGTTCAAACTTATGCTTCTTGATGAAGAAGACCTCCCGGATTACCTTAGGACTTCAGATTATTACAAGAAAACCAAGGCAAAAATCGAAGGCCTCGAAAAGAAGCCATATGATGTTGTGCGTGACTACTTACGCTGCCTCTGGACTCACGCTAGGAAAGAGATCTTAAGTGCCATTGGTATGCGGCTATTCGCAACTTGCCCGTTCCTAGTCGTCCTATCTGTTCCAGTAACCTGGAAGGATTATGCAGCAGCGCGGTTGGCAGAAGCCTCCCGCCACGCCGGAATCTCTGGTAGCCAAACTACAATCGGAATTATATCCGAGCCTGAAGCCGCTATATTAGCATCTCTTCGCTTTCCTAAGGATCAGGTTAAGAAGCTCGCCCAAGACGACACCATTTTGGTAGTGGATGCTGGTGGAGGTACTGTGTACGTTTCCCTCAGAGAATTCGAATCTTGTTCAGACTGACTAACAGATACGCTCAACTTAGTGATATGATTGCCTATAAGGTGCGAGAGTCACAGCCTCGTTTAGCTGTGGAGGAAGGTGTCGAAGGTGATGGTATGTAACCATTTAATGACTGCGCCAACGTCTAATCACCCACGAATTTCGTAGGTATTATAAGCGGCGCCATTTTCCTGGACGAGTTATTCAGAAAGCTCATGCAGAGTGCCGTTGGTCGAAAGGCTTGGGAATCTTTCTCGGTGACTACTCAAGTGAGTATTATAAACAAGCAGGTACGTGCGTTAATCATCGACATTTATCATTTTTATCTTTATCTCTCGATATGAAAGTTTCAATGGTTTGATTTAATAATTATTATAATTTTTTAATATGTTTTATTATTATAATATTAATTATTAATATTATAATAAAAAGTTTTTATTAAATATTAATTTAATAATTTTAATATATTATTAAAAGTATATAATTTAAATAATTTTTATAATAATTTAATTATTATAAATTTTAATTTAAAAATAATAATAAAATAAAATATAATTTAAATATAATATAATTATTAAAAAAATTTTAT